>CAUYRH010100039.1:0-21547 GCA_963574655.1 Perodicticus potto | reverse complement strand
AGGCTAAGATTATAATCAATCTATGTAAGTAAAACTATAGAGATAAAAAGATAAAAAATTAAAAAACCCTCTGTATACAAAAAGAGATAAGAACGAGAGTCCGTCCATTGCTTAGTTTTATCTTTTGCATCATTGTGGAAGCTATGGTTTGTCCTTTAGTTTGCTTTGCTGGTGGTCCATTGTGATGGTCAATGTAGAATAGGCCTAGTATTTCCTGTTGAGCTGGTCTTGTGGCAAACTTCCTCCAGGTTTGCATATCAGTAAAAGATTTGATTTCTCTGTCAATTTTAAAGCTTGGCTTATCAAGATATAAAATTCTAGGCTGAAAATTGTTTTGTTTAAGTAGATTAAAGGTAGATGACTGTTGTCTTCTGGGTTGACAAGTTTCATTTGAGAAGTCTGCAGTCACCCTGATGGATTTTCCCCTGTAGGTCAATTGGCGCTTACTTCCAGCAGCTGACAGAATCTTCTCTTTTGTCTTGACTTTGGACAGGTTCATGACAATGTGTCATATATCTTCAAGAGTTTCAATGAAAACTCTAATATATTTACAAACATCCTCTAACTGGGGAGGATGTGAATTCCAAAGTCTGTTTCCCTCCCCTACAATGGGTAGGAAGTAGCAACTAAAATCTGTGCCAACCTCTTTAAACCCCTCCTACTGGGCTATTTGGAGTATCAGCCAGGTAGACACTCCTAGATTCACCTACAACTTTGTAAGTGCATATTTTTGGGCTGTGCTTTCGTAAGTTTCTTCCCCCTAGCACTTTTCTTCATAACTTTTAGATATTCTGGCAGTCCCAAGTTCCATCATGTCATTGTTTATTTCTGCCTAATTTTTAGCTTCCCATGCATCAGGTTTGGAGAATACACTCAGGGGAAAATTAAATTAAAAGGGGTATCACTCATACATGCAGAGATAAATGGTTCATGTTGTCAGTTGTTTTTATTTTTTGTTAATCATTGACAGATTTAGTTTGTGTTTATATGTGAGATTTTGGTAAGGTCCCCCTTATAACTGTGTCCCACCCCCAGGGGTTGTGCCATATAACCTTACATTGTGCCAATTAGGGGAGAGCACATGGATCACTCTCCCTCTTCTCCTTTCCCCCTAACTTGAAGTGATTTTGGTTTTTCTTTTATGTGGGCATATATTAGATAGTCTCCTATTTTTATATTTGTGATACTTTTCCATCCTTGTGATACTTTACAATGAGAATGCTCTCCAACTCCATCCAGGTTAATACAAAAGATACAAAGTTTCTGTCTTTTTAATGGCTGAATAGCATTCCATTGTATACATGTACCACAGTTTATTAATCCATTCATGAGTTGAGGGGCACTTGGGCTGTTGAATAGCCCACATCACAAAATCTCAAATCTGTAGATGCTGGCATGGATGTGAAAAGAAGGGAACACTTTTACAGTGCTGCTGGGGCTACAAACTAATACATCCTCTTTGGAAAGAAGTATGGAGAATCCTCAAAGAACTCAAAAAGACCTTCCATTTGATTCCACAGTCCCATTACTAGGCATCTACCCAGAAGAAAAAAGATTGTTTTACCGTAATGACATTTGCACTAGATTATTTTGTGGTAGTCATTTATTTATTTATAGTCACCAACATGTAGAAACAACCCTCTCATATAAAAAAAAAATTAACCTCTCTGTCTTAGCAACATTGTCTGCATAAGAATAATTCAATAACTCACCTGAAAATATTTCTGAATGCATACTGTATGTGCAAATACTGTGTGTGTACTAAAGGTAAATGAACAAAATGCTGATCATCTTAGTCAGCATGCAACCAAATTTAACTTTTAACCTGAAGTTCAGAGGATGGTAACATGAATTGATGCACATTTTAGAAAGGGGTCTTGCATTGTGTATTAAGGACCTTTCATTAAAAATGTATTTTTGACAGAACAATGCTATATGGAGCCCAAGAAACTAACTTAAATGCATTTTAAAATTAACAATACTAAATGACAAGAAAGAACTCACAAAAGTTATGATTAATAAAGAAGGTTATGACTACATGACAATAAACTGTACACATTAAAAATGTTATATATGGGGATGTTTAATGATATGAAAAAATGCTTATGCAATAATAATGATTAGAAAAAAGCAAAATAGTATAGTTTGATCTTAGTCATCAAGGCAAAATGATATGTATAAAAGGCAGAAAATATACCAAACTCTTTATAGGGCTTATGGCTTGGTAGCAGAATTATTGATAATTTTATTCTCTAGTTCTTATTTTTTGTTTTATATTATATTTTATTCAATTATTGCTATTGTTCACATTTTCAATTATATTGTAATGTTATGTTTCTAGTTTTTTATTTTTTATTATTTTATTTTATTTTTGCAGGTTTTTCTTTTCAAACTACCTTGTATCAATTTCAAAAGCCATTTTTATATTACACATTGAGGAAAATGGCTTTATATTCAAGGAAGCAAAAACTACAAAAGTCATATTCTCCTAAATATTACACTATTATACAAGATGTTTGTGACTGCAGGTGATCGAGGCTCCCACAGTTCCCAGGATGGGGAGCTGGATTGGCTCTTGCTCAGAAGTAGTGCCTCCCAAAGCTTACCAGGCTGCATACATAGAGTGAAAAAGTTGCAGATGCCTGGGCATTTTATGTGGGAAATAAATTACTATTTTCCTAAACCAAGAGGAGAGAGCACAATGTTGAATCTGTTCAACGCCATTGATATTAATAAGCTGACCAGAGAACCTAAATTCTTCATGCAATTATTAGTGCATGAAGCCAGGAGTTTGAGCAGATGATTGTCTGGAACCCAGCCTGAAACTAGGGCTGTAATGAATGAAGTGGAGATCCTGGTAGGGAATGGACTCGTAGGGCATAGGGACACAGAAGTTTCGGAGAGAAGTACTTATCAATTTTCTAACCGAAAGGACCCAAAGGAGAATTCTGTTAGAGAAGCATTGTGAAATGCAACAGTGTGAAAAACCCCAGCAATACTGGAAAGCTAGGTGGCAGTTGTTCTCCGCATAAGGAAGAGGCCAGTGGGAGATGCCGTCATAGACACAGGGTCTCCGATTTCCCTGGGGCTGATGAGGTTTAGCCTGACAGAGGCTGGAGAACAGGGTTGACCACTGGTGTACGTGTTCACATATGTGCGTGCAGCACCTCCAGGCTAGCATCAGAGAGACTCGCAAAGACCTTGGTGTTAGCTACCTGATCATAGCATCCCACATGCTTAAAATAGATGGGTAGAGCACTCATCTATCTAAAGTCTCGTTTGATGTATATATAAAAATAAGTACTTTCTGCTTGATTGAAGCCACCATAATTGAGAATTCCAGTTCCTGGGTGGACCCTGTGGCTCAAGAAGTAGGGTGTGGCCCCATATACGGGAGGTGGCAGGTTCAAACCCAGCCCCAGCCAAAAACTGCAACAACAACAACAAAAAAGAGAGAGTTCCAGTTCCTAATCAAATTCTCAGACCTGTGTGAACAGATTGCAATGGAAACTTCCTCCTATAGCCATGTAACAGGGTGATTTGTACTAAGAAAAGGAAAAAATACTATATACTGGCTCTAAACTGACACTAATTTCTGAAGACCCAAAATGCCATTGAAGTCTGCCAGTTAGAACGACAGCTTATAGAAGACCAGAGGTTTTGCCTATATTTTTGTCACAGTGGAGTGACTGGGGCCTCCAAACTACTCTGAACTTATAATTGAAATACACATGCTCAGTAACAGGCAGCGTCTCCAGAGTTCCTTTGAAACATTCCATGAGGGCTATTTTGTAGGAAGATCCAAGAAGCCTCCCTCTCTAAAAAGTCCAAAGCAATCTGAGACTTCAAAGTCTTAGAAGATTCAGGAGTAGGGATTCCTCTCAGGTTCTCATTTAACTTACCTCATTGTCTTCTGCAAAAGACAAATGAGTCTTAGGTAATGACAGGGACAACCGTAAATTTAATTCATCAGTGACTCCAATAGGATCAAACTGAGTTTTTTTTCATTAGCACAGACCCTGTGTCTGGTATGCAATTATTGTTTAATTAGTAAAACTATACTAGAAGTAGTTTGTTTTCATCTGACGGATACCTCAATATACTTTAACTCAGAAGTATATTACATCTCTCTGCCCTATATAGCCCACAGGAATCTGTATTATTTTGTCATCTGACAGAACATCATGTGATCTGTTAGTCTCTGCTGACATGATGCTGATTACTGCTGGTGAGAAGATTGTAGCAAATATTGTAGATGACTTGGTAAGACACACACACCCCCCAAGCGTTAGGAAACAAATTCATTAAAATTCAATCTGCCACATCACTAAGATTTCTAAGAGACCACAGTCTAGATCATATATGCATGGCAATTTTAGGTTCTAGTAGCCCAGTTCATAGAGTCTAGGGCCTGCAAGTCCTGCTCCCCTTTTAAATGAAGATCAAGTGATTTCCTTTGATCAAGTGGTTATACAGTGTACAATCTGCCACCAAGAAAATGGCACAAATGGTTGCTAGGCCTGCTTGGATCCTAGAGATTAGACTTAAATGTGCTTTCTGGTTCACTATCCCATTAGAGGGTCACCACTTCTAAGCAGGGGCCAAAATGAGAGCGGTCTCTGTAACAATCCAGGCTATTTCATCACTTGAGCCTCATGATTCAGGAGACCCAAAGTTCTCAAATATCTCCTCACCAAGCACATCTGCTGTTGTCACTGCTGAAAGCCTGGTCAGGTGCCACAGTGAGCCCTCCATATGGTGCCACCCTCGGGAGCTGGCCAATTACCTGCACGTAGGTTGGCTACCTGAAAGGATTTTCTGTTGTTTTTTTTGGGAAAAGATGATGTTTTCTCTAATTTTTTCAGGGCTAGTTGCATCATGTGATTGTTGCTGTTTGGAAGTTTAACATGGGTAGATGGAAGTGTGTTTAAGGATGCTAGAAGTCAAAGGGGTGGATTGTTCCACCTTTGCTCTCTAGCTACTCAGCTCCATTGTTCCTGTTTTCTTTTGTATTGCAAAGAGCTAGAACACTGAAAACAACACAATGTGGACTGAGGCTCCTTTGGAGCAGCTGGATTATGGGAGTTTCCATTCCTGGAGGCCACAGCTCAGGGATCAAAACTTGAGGAAATAAGATGTTGCTCTGCTTCCTAAAGAGAAGGGCCATTCATGACAGAAGGCAATGGAAGATTCGAGCACCTTCAGGGCGTGCAGTCCTGGCTCCTGCCTGGTGTCTCCAACTGCCTCAATAGCTACAGTTTCAGTAACTTGAGCAGCAGCAGTAACAATAGCTGCAGGGTGGGTCCCATTCTGCATCAGAGACAGAACCTCCCACAGCTCACCAAGGCATGTGGGTCCTGAGCTTCAGCTTAGGGGTGAGTTGAGGAGCAAGGCCCTGATCCCCAAGCATCACCTAGTGTCTCTTTTACATTCAGTTCTTCTTACATCTAACTTCTGATTCACACTTCTTTCCTTTTTCCTTTAGTCATCTTCAAATGATCATATCACTTTTGTCCCCAGCTTCCAGAACTAATTCCTTGAAGTATCCAGAGTGAATTCTCTCTTCTTTCTTGAACATTCATTGATATTTACAGTTTCTAACCACAAGGGAGGATGAGCAGGTGGTGGATTGGGAGGGAGGGATTACAGCAAGGAAAGAAATAAGTTAGTTAATAGAGCCAGCACCAGAAATTATTGAAAGGGCAAACTTTCTTTGCATAGCAAAATACTCTGATAGGCCATTTGGCTCTGAAATGATAGTTCTAGGAACACAACACAGCAGGGTGGGGTGAGAATGTGCAAATATGGGTGTTTCTTGACTTACGATGGGGTTACAACCTGATTAAACCAATTTAAATTGAAAATATTGGAAATGGAAGATTCATTTACTACACCTAAGCTACTGAACGTCATAGCTTAGCCTGCCTTACCTTACATGTGCTCAGAACACTTACATTAGCTTACAATTAGGCAAAGTCTCCAACACAAAAAGTCTATTTTATAGTGAAATATTGAATATCTCAAATAATTCATTAAATAATTTACCAAAAGTGAAAAAAAGAATGGTTGTATGGATACTCAAAGTACGGTTTGTGCTGAATACGTATTGGTTTTGTACTATTGTAAAATAAAAAATCTTAGGTTATACTATTGCAATGCAGGCACATCTGTAAAAAAATTCTCGAGCATAGTAATGAATAAAAATATTCTGGCATTTTCCAGTATCGACAGAAGGAAGCTGTGAAGAAGCCAACACCTAAAGAAGTGTCTTAGGCAAGAGAGTTACAGACACATGCAGGAAATCCAGGACCCAGGAAAATAAAGCAACCAAGTGAGAAGTTAGTTCCCTTTGGTGATCATGGCCAAGAGATAGACAGACAAAAGGCAAAATAGTTCTGTGCCCCCAATATTACATACATCTGATACGCAACCCTTAATCTCAAAAAAAGAAAAAAAATAGGCAGTAGATAGGTCTAAGATGAGAGGTTATGTCTTAATCTGACTATTGCTCTATAAAGGCAAAATTGAGTCTATATGATGCAAAACTATTAGATTAAAATTTTAAAAAATAATCAAATATCCAGGTGTTTAATTTTCTCGAAACTTCACAATTTCTGGATGTTTGGTCTTATGTAGAGTTACAAATTAATTATCTGGATAAACCGTACGCTGCTTGTTTATACATGAACACAACTTGGTGTCATGCCAGAGGTGTGGGAGTGCTACAAACACGATCTCTCTCTTCCAGATGGTGAACAATCACACCATCCCAAAGGAGGGAACTTTTCCCTTAATCAACTATTCTGTATCGTGGTGGTCACAAAATGCAGTCCCAGACAGGTACCATGAAGCTCACTTTGAAATGTGCAAGACATGAAAATTTCAAGCCTCATTGTAGATCCACTGACTCAGAAACTCTGAGGGTGAGGACCATTTAACAAGACTACCAGGTGATTCTGATGGGTCCTAGCTATGAAGAATGCTGCTGTAATGTAAAGCCTAAACTCCAGGATCTGCTTCTTATCTTCAGATTAATTGCACTTATCAGTTAACAATTGTACTCACAATTAACCAAGACAATTTATTTCCTCTTTTATGTCTCCAGATACTGACAAGGAGACTTTTTACCCATTTCAAACCTCTACACCCTACTAACAGTAGTATATGAAGTAATAAAGCACTTTTTTCTTTCCTTTTTCAAGCTTCTTATTTTCTTTGATTTTTGTTTGTTTGTTTGTTTCATTTTTCCACATCTGCTAGATGTTTGGGAGATCCAGGTTTGAAAGTATAATTCCAAATGTAGGCCATTTCTATATGAAAGTACTGAAATTCTATCAAATGCACTTCTATTTTTAGCGAATCACTAGAGAAACTTTTAAACCAATATTAACATCAATATCTTATATGTCTTATATGTAAAAATGCTAAGGAAATCAACTCTTCCTAAGATAAAGTTGAGAATTCTAATGCCAAATTTTGAGCCCCAGACTTAGCTAAATTATTCATATTTCCTATGGGTGGTCTCAAAGGATAGCCACACCAACTGCAAGATGTAAAATTTTCTTTTGCTTTAGAATAATAGACACATCCATTCTTGGTAGTCCCCCCAAATGGCATTCATTTATTTTATTTTATTTTTTCATTTTTTATTTTTTTTGAGACAGAGCCTCAAGCTGTCACCCTGGATAGAGTGCCGTGGCATCACAGCTCACAGCAACCTCCAGTTCCTGGGCTCGAGCGAGTCTCCTGCCTCTGCCTCCCAAGTAGCTGGGATTACAGGCACATGCCACAATGCCAGGCCATTTTTTGGATGCAGCCATCATTGTTGTTTGGCGGGCTTGGGCTGGATTTGAACCCGCCAGCTCAGGTGTACGTGGCTGGCGCCTTACCCCGCTGAGCCACAGGCACCGAGCCGGCATTCATTTTTTTTTTTTTTTTAATAAATGTCTTTTGATCTAAAATCTTGCCTTCAGTAGACAAAGATACATGTAATTCACAACTGATTATTGATGAGTTCATTTATTTCTTTACAAAAAATAGAAACACTGTAAGATGTTTCATAGCACTCAAGAAAATCATTTTGGACTTTTAATTACATAGACAAAATCTTTGTACAGACTAATCTTTCATGATAGCAAAACTGTTAGTCGTGTTTTTTCAAAGGTTATATGTAAATAATCTTCCAGAATGACAGTCAGCAGGAGCAGGAACACCTCATGACAGACATAATCGCAGATCTAAATGGTGAAAGCAAAGTTATTAATCAACACATTTTCTTACATGGCAGCTTTCTGCAATTTAGACCATAACACAAGGAACAAGAAGGCCTATGCTCCAGTCCTGATTTTCTGCATTACTAACATAAGACACTAGGTGGAGCAGTGACTGGAAGCTGATCCGTTACACGGATTCAGTCCTGTTTCCTCCATTAAACAAGCCCTGGAGGCGATTCTAATGGGCTTGGAATGGAATCCTCCATTTTCAGCTCTAAATGTGGCCGTCAAGAAGAAAAGATTTCGTAGACCTTTTTCTAGCCAGGTGTGGCCATGTTACTAAATAATCTTATTAGTAGAAGGAGAGTGTGATTTCTAAAAACAAGTCTTCTTTCTTTCTTTTTCCTTATAACTAAAACATGATCATAATTGCTGGTGCCCAGCAGCCCTTTTTGACCAAGAGGTGACCCAGGGAATGAAAGTATATACTGCAAACAAATAGGAGAAGATTGGATCTGTAACTAGTAAAACACTATCACAGCCTGGAATTTGAGAGAGGACTAAATACAAGAAATGAGGAAAGAAAGAAATTCTATTTGGCTTAAGACATAGTCTTGTGGGTTTTTTTCTTTCAGCCACTACTAGTCTCAACTAATAAACTAAGCATAATTTTTTTTTTTTTTTTTGGCTGGGGCTGGGTTTAAACCTGCCACCTCCAGCATTTGGGGCCACCACCCTACTCCTTTGAGCCACAGGCACTGCCCTTTTTTTTTTTTTTTTTTTTTGGTAGAGGCAGAGTCTCACTTTATCACCCTCAGTAGAGTGCTATGGCATCACAGCTCACAGCAACCTCCAACTCCTGGGCTTAGACGATTCTCTTACCTCAGCCTCCTGAGAAGCTGGGACCACAGGCACCCACCACAATGCCCGGCTATAAACTAAGTATAATTTTTTATCACATTGACTTTCAATCTTACTTGTAAAATGAAAATATATCATTCACAGGGAAATTATTGATTTTTATTAAGATAATATACATAAATATACTCCAAAGTGATATAAAAATGTTAAGATATTAATATAAATTATGTAGTAATTCATAGTAGCAATCTGATTACAGTGGAAATTAGAAGAACTGATTTTGTTTAAAGTTGACTTTTATTTCCTAAGTCCAAATGAATTTAAGTAGCTTTTTGGAAATTGACTATTAGAATAGTTTAGTATAAACTACATGACAATCTTTGCATGTGTTTAAGATTTTTCTACATTCCATGGACAGTTTTCACTAACTATTATCTAAAGGTAGGTTCTGAAAATGTTATCAAGCTCATTTTTCCAATAACTTATTCAGAGACACTTTAGAATGCAATTAAGATTACTTCAGGGCTCTGCTGATGTTCTTTTATGTTGAACCTACTGACTCATGTAGGGACCAAGGCCCTTCGCCCTGTAAAGCTTTGCTGGAAAAAAATCACTGATGTGGGCAGCACCTGTGGCTCAGCGAGTAGGGCTCTGGCCCCATATACCGAAGGTGGCGGGTTCAAATCCAGCCTCAGCTGAACTGCAAAACAGAAAAATAGCCGGGCGTAGTGGTGGGCACCTGGAGTCCCAGCTACTTGGGAGGCTGAGGCAAGAGAATCGCCTAAGCCCAAGAGCTGGAGGTTGCTGTGAGCTGTGTGAGGCCACAGTACTCTACTGAGGGTGATAAAGGGAGACTCTGTCTCTACAAAAAAGAAAAAAAAAATTGGCTGACATATGTCCCTGTAATAGCTAACACACTTTAGAATCCACACGGAATACTTCACCTTTCAACTTTGGCATGTTACAAAACTGACAATGCCATGTTGCATTTGCAGAAATATAGTTCACAATACTTATAACTCCTATTATTACCTGAATGAAGAATGAAACCTGCACCAAGTCAATAGTTATCAGTTGATTTATTGGACTGATTGAATAACACACATTTTCCTTTTGAAGTATTGCATGAAGTTCTGTTAAGTTGAATGGTAACTCACTAATTATGGTTCCCCTTGAAAGAAAGAGTTCTTTATACTTTGAAATATTATCAACGTCTAAGCATCCTACAAATTTGAAACATTATCAAGGTCTAAGCATCCTACAAATTTGGCCATGTATTCTTTCACATTTCTAGATCACTGAATGGCTTCCCTTTTTCCAGAGCATATACGCTATTTATAAATTGTTTCAGTGGCATTATTTCCAGATATTATTGCTGCTTGAAAGAATTGTCATTGATTTTGCTTTTCATCTTTTAATTTCTGCGATACACCTTTCATGCCTCTCCCTCTAATTTAAAATATGCATTGTGGTCTCTATGGATTTTATAACACTGTTGAGCACTGATTTTATTTAACGTTGATGTTGTAGTATCACAAAGCAAGCAAATGATCTTATCTTTATCAGAAACAAGATAATATCATAATTCCCAATCCTCATCAAAAATCCATTTTCTTCCTTCAACATTTTCTTGGTCTTCTTTGACATTATGGGGTGTTTAGCAGACAGAATTAAAAAATACTGTTGATTGGTGAAAATAGTCACAAATTCCACTTCAGCCAGAAACATAGTGAGCCATTGTCAAAAGCTGATAACAGACTGGTAGTTGACCCCTGTAACCTCTAGCCAACCAGCCTCATGTGGTGGTGGCGCCAGTCAGGCTGGAGAAGTTGGAACTAAATCATAAGTGTGGCAGCCGCCACTTAGCCTTTGTGGCTTACTAGTGTTCTAATTTTGCTAGTCAATCTGGAAGAATTATTTCATTCTTATTTTATTCTCTGGCATTTTAAATATCTTCATTTTAAAAATAAAATAAAAATATAAAAGATGAACAAAGATGTATTAATAAAAATAAAAGGATTTGTTCTGTAAAATCTGGATTCAATAAAAAGGCTAGACTTAGGGACTTAGAAGACCACATGTGCCACCTGGGTATGGTGCCATCGCTTAATATATTATTTACTTTTTTATAGGGAGTAACTTTTATGACAGTAATTTCTTATTAATTTAAATGCTGGAAGAGTTTTCCTTTTGAGATGAGAATATATATGTATTCAAATATATTTTATGTCAAATATTTTTAAAAATATAGTAGAACCTCTCTAAAATGACCACCCAAAGGAAGATAGCACACTGGTCCACATAAGGAACTAGGCCTACTGTAGCAACACATGCTTGTTCTTTACTTTTTTGTACAGCTTCTATTAGAGAATACCATATGAAATCACACATCATCAAAACATACTCATACATAACGGTGTCATACAAAACCAGTACAATTACTGTTTTCTCATGGTCCTTGTTCTTTTTGAGAAAAAGACTCAGTCCTAGTGTTTCTTATTCTTATTACAAATGTAGGTGGAGAAAGCACTCGCAATACTTCTTATACCCTCAGCATACGTGGAAATTTTTCCACAGAAAATGACTTCAACTGCATTATCAGATGCCTGACATCCTCTGCTTATATTGTCTTTGTAATTTCTGTGTCATCCTCACTTGTTTCTTCAATGCACGTTTACGCAGGTCTGTATTTTGGTCGATATCGCTTGGAAAATTGCTTCTGGGTCAGGTTCATTACAGGTTGCCACCTTGTCATCCAAGGCCATAAAACCTTCACGATCAACTCCCTCACATTCTTCCATAGGAGATGGACTGTCTGATGGGGCCAAAACATCATGCTCTCGGGTCGTGACAAATCCAACGTTCTTGACTATTTCTGTATCATTTCTGTCTGAACTTTATTCCCATCAGACTGACCCAGAGGACGGTATCCAGAGTTAACTGATATGTAGTGTGGGGGGTAAAGTAGCTTCCACAGGAGGACGACAGGTTTGTGTTTTAGCAATGAAGCACTGCTGGAGCTGGGGTTGGTAGTGTTTATTTTAAATGTTTTGATGATGTCTTGGTCAAGAGGTTGAATTTTTGAGACTGTGTGTTGAGGTAGAAATTTCAGGGTCACGTTTGTGAGATGACTCACTCAGTGTGCCCAGGATACTTGTTTTTTTCTTCATCTCTCAGTCAATATCCTTCATCCCCTCCTCAACAGGGCACCAGTCATCCATGTGCCTTTGTTTGATCTCCAAGTAGTGGGGAGGTCTATGGGCTTTACGTTTTGAGTGCACATAACTCTGCTGATTTACCAGTCACAAAGGGCTTCGTTTTTTCTCCCGTTGAGCTAGCACAAACAGGAAGTGTGAAACATTCTTTAGAAAGGTTTTTGCTCTTGCATTTATCACCTTTCATGATGAGGCTCCAATCAGGCATTGCCTTGAAAAAGAGTCTGTACTCATTGGAGTTAAAGCTGTCATCATCTGTGAGCCTCGAGAGAGGTCTGGGAACTTTTTGTTGAACTCTTCCACAACTTGTACAGGGACGTCATTGGATTCACCACACAAGATTTTCTGGGAGAGCTGACGTTGCAGTTTGCATTTCCCAAGCCAATAACTCAATTTGTCACCCCAAATTCCTTTGTGATTTTTTTTTTTAGGAACTTCTTGTATCATTGGCTCAGAGATTCAGGCACTTTCTTCCCTCATTTGTTTGAACCAGCTTAATGTGCTTTCATAGACCTAATCAAGGGAAGTTTTCCTCCTTTTCCAATGTAGGTTTCCTCACCATATCTCTCCAAGTATTTAGGTTTATATTTTTGGATATTGCTAACTACGGTCTTACTAACACTAAAATGTTCTATGGTTTTTCTTCGGCTGCTGCTTTCCATAAAATGTAGAACATCAACCTTTACTTTCAATGTCAGATGTTTGAATTCTTTCTTTGAACCATCATGTCTTAATTACCCATAACAATTTTTGGAATTATAGGATGCACCTAAATTCAGGTCAGTTATTAATATTGAAAAATCTTCTACGACACATGATAAACAATAGGATATTGTGCTTAATTCAACATGTGGTAATAATAAAGCAGGAAAAATAACTTAGACTAAAGAAAAAATAATACAGGTAAGGGGTAAAGCCTATACCTTCTACCTGTTGGTGTGGAGCAGAAGCAATAGGTCAAGTTTTGGAGGATAAATTAATATTATATGTCACAGTCCAAGTGATCAAGATACAACTTTCAGAGTTGGTCGATATATGAAGGATAGTTTTTCACAGAGTACAGGAGGTGCATATCTGGTCTTCAAAAATTAGGTCAACTTAAAGAGGTGGTCAACTATGGAAAGCCTACTCTATATGGTTTAATGAGAAAAAGGAAACATAGTTATTCAAGATGTTCTTTTATTTTTAGCTGCCAGGAAACTCAGAATTGAGTTTTAACATGAAATTGACAATTGATATCAGGTTCCAGATAAGATCTAATTTGCTCTCCCCTTAATTAAATGTACTGCCTTTTATCCATACCTTGATTTTACATGTCTTCTAGAAGTAGGAAAAATGTTGATTAGAAATTGTTTAAATGACTGAAATGGCTTGGATAAAGATGTCAGATACTGATTATTCACTATTGTGAAACCATGAAAAAAATTGATAAGAAAAAGTCAGAAATCACTGAGATTTACTTTTCCTGAGTTTAGAAGAAATGTAATTTTTTAAAGAAAGAATTGAGTCTAATAGTGTAGAACATATCAAATTATTTTATATAGATAATTCAAATAAAATATAAGATTCTCACCTTGGAGGAGAAAAAAGGAAACTGACAAATGCCTACATAGTTTCAATTAATAGGGTGACAAAAGAGAAGCCAGCTAACTAAGCCTCAGTATCTTTAGTTCTAAAATGAACCTTGAACTGGACGATTCCTAAGGGATTCTGAAACTCTATGACTCTACAGCTTATCTCACTCCATGGCACAATAAACTCCTATAACTCCTTGACGTAACAGCATTCCAAAACTCAAGACACAGCAAACTAGAACTCCACAACACAACAAACTTCTGTAATTCCATAATGCAACTAACTTCTATAATCCCCCTATACAACAAAATTCTAAGACTCCATGATGTAACAGCACTCTGACATGTGGGTCCAACAATAGCAAATGTTGAGGTTTCATTTCTGGAAAGATTTACTTTTTTCCTAATGAAATATACTGAGTAAGCTGCTTCCTTGTGTAACAGTTTCTTAGATAATTTGCATTCATTGATTTTGTTCAGGTAATAATAAAAAATAACTTTTGCATGTAGATAAAAGGTAACTGGATATGGTTATTCTCTAGTTTGATCATTATCTGAAGATAATAGTTAACTAATCAGATTGTCCAAACTTGAACAATAGGAACAATTATTCATCAGCCTAGACTAATTTAGTTTTTAGATTCTCCTGAAAGGTTGTACTTGTAATCTTTTTTACAATGGTTGCATAGTAACCTTCTCTTTGGATTATAGAAAATGCACTTAATTATTAATTTATATTCATTTTTTACAGGCCACCAAAATTAAAAAGGATAAAACAAGCAGATAAATAATAAAACTGACTATAATATAGCTCATTTCAAACAATGTGGGTGAGAATTCACTTGAACAATTTAGGTAGAAATTTAAAGAATTACATTTAAGTTAACCTCTTTATTATGTTTTCCCCCAAAATTCATACTTCCTTTCATTTTTTAAAAGTTTACTTTTTAAAAAGTTAAATCTACTATCTTCAGCCTCTAATTGCTCCCCAGATGCATAATGGTGTTAGTTCTTTTGCCATAATTTCAATAAAATGCTCTAAAGAAAAGGACTCTCGTTTTGCATCTTCATTTATTTCTCATGAACTGATTTCATATATTTACTGAACACTTCTTACTCATTCAAAATATATGTGATAATACTGTACATTTTCCAACTCACTTGATAAAGTTACAGGCTTTATATTTTAGAAAATGTTGAATCAGTACAAACAGGTTTACTATTAATTTATATGTTAAAAGCATGAATACAGGAACTGTAGTCTCATAAAATGACTTAGCAAATAGAAGTGCTGTACCTTACTAGGGATGAAATGTTGGCAGAATGAAGAGTGAACTATACAATTAATTGTGAAAAAATTTTCGTGGATGAGATTAATGTATGGAATAATCATTTAATTAAAATCAAAAAGATAATATTATATAAACTTTTTTAGAAATATTATTTGGCAAATATCTCACTTATGAATTCTATACAGAAGGAAAAAAAATGAAGCCTTTAGTTCCTAAATGTCTTCTTTCTTTCTTCTTACCCTGTATGAAAAAAAAAAGAAAGAAAGAAGAAGAAAAACACAACTTGTTCTAAGTAAACTTTACCCCTGGTACTGGGTTCAGTCTTAAAGCTATCGTCACGCAGAATCTCTGACACTATGCACATTTGCTCCACCCAACACACTGCTTCTCCCTCTCTTAGGGTCCCATGAGTCCCCCTCTGTCAGGACAGCTCACTAATAATCTAGAGCTTGGTTGGGGGCACATTTGAACAGGCAGGAATCAGGAGGCCTCCTGTGAATTCTGGTTCTTTTCCCTCACTAGCTCTTGGCTCACTTGCTCACTTGCTCGCATATATTTTGAATGAGTAGGAAGTGCTCAGTAACTATATGAAATCAGTTGATGAGAAATAAATGAATACTTACTTAAATTTGGGTCCTGGTTCCTGCATTTGTGAAGCAGAGATAGAAATAGGGATGTTGTGAAAATCAAGTGAAATTAGGTTTGTAAAGATACTTGGAAAGACTACCGATAAGCCAATCAAATTTAAGCTGGTGCTGCTGTCAGACATCAGCTCCTAAGAACCGGGGTCGATGTTGGCTCACTTTTCCTTTCACCCATCATGGCGTCAAGTACAGTGCCTGGGCCAATATAAATAATAGAAGTTTCCTGAGTGATCTAGTGACCTTCACAAAAACAGTGAATTTCTCCATCTAGAGCTTTGGTGGAGATAGATTACATCCTGTTGAGGTGTTGTATTATCTCCAAACACTCAAAAGTTAACCCATTGTAAGTCTGTTTCTTCCTAAGGCAGAGTCTGCTCAACCAATGACTGAAAGGCAGACATTCACAGAGCTTATAGCTTGTGACTTTTCTATCTAACACAGGCTCCTCTGCAGAAAAACACAGGATCAGGAGGGCTTTACTATATGTCTGTTTAAATTGACAGTGAAGGCTGGATATGGTGGCTCACATCTATAATCCCAGCACTTTGGGAGGCCGAGGTAGGATGATTTCCTGAGGCTTGGAGTACAAGACCAGCCTGGGCAACATAGTGAGACCCTGTCTCTACAAAAAAAATAAATGAATACATTAGCTAGCTGGGTCTGTGGTCCCAGCTTCTCAGGAGGCTGAGGAAAGAGGATCATTTGAGCCTCGGAGTTCAAGGCTGCAGAAAACCAATGAGTTATGACTGGACATTACACTCCTACCCGGGCAACAGAGTAAGACTTCATCTCTAGAAAAATTTAAAGGAATAATAATAAATAAAATTAGCAATGGCATCTATTACTTCCACTCACATTCTATGAACTGTAACTAAATATATGGACCCATCCAAAGGGCTGGGAGTGAAATCTTCTACCTCGAAGATGGAGAACACTCTTATTGGTGAATAATCAGAGATGCCTACTTGTTAGACATGGTGCCCATGATGAGTCACAAGGAGTCTTTGAAAGAAAACACTTGGAGTTTACCATGGAATGGCTATTTTTCAGATAATCATTTTTCCACCATAAATGATAATGTATATTTTTTAGGATCCTAAGAATAGTGGATAACATTTCTAAAAAATTTAAATGTAGGGGGAAAAAAAGACATAAATGTTTACTTTGCTAGGGAAATTTTAAAAAGCATCTCACAAAATTTAATGTTGTTCAAAGGTTTTATGAGAGTACAGATGGTGAGGGAATGAAAGATATTTATGTGTCTTGGAATAAGAATATAAATGTCCAGTGTTATTGTTTTTACAAAACTAAAAATACAGTCCTTGTTCATTTTATTGGGTTAAAGTGGACAGAAAGAGGCAATGGTTGGACAAAATTGAAGCTAACCTTTATTGGTCACTATTCTGGGTGTTTCTACATGTCCCGGTTCATGCCTGGTGTCATTATTTTTTTTAAAAATGTTGTTTGTACTGAGAAAGAAAGAAAGAAACAAACAAACAATAAAAAACTTTCTGAGACTTAATTCCAAGTTAGTTTGTTTTTCAATTATGCAACATTCATTCCTTCTCCATAAAAGGGTCCAGGGTGACATCTCCAGTCTAAAAAGAGAGACTGACCTGGTAACAAAAATCGTTTTCAGAGTTTTGGAGGTAACTGTTTCATAGTTTTCGACAAATCAAAGATATAATCAAGTACTGACATGATGGAACAACTGTACTCCATTAAATTATAAAGGAGAAATCAATCTTTGGACATGAAGACTAATTGCTGCCAATGAAATTTGATTTTTATGGACACAAAAAAATACAAGTGCAAGCAATGGAACATCAAGGTAAAGGAATTCACAAACACCCACAAAAGTCCATAAACGCTCTGAGGACCTCACTTTAGTGCAAAGATAAATCCATCACAACCTGTTAATAAAAATCTGTAAGAGGAAGAAAAGATCCGCAGTAGTTTCAAATTGTAATTGCCTCTGTCAGGCACAACTTAATAAAAATGTGTTTTAATTCAAAGCTGAGGCTGGAATTACAAGTTCTTTTATTACAAATTACCATATGTATGAGCCAACTTGAGTTATTTCTCATTTTTCTTAATAACTGTATGCTGATTACATACTGGATATAGACTTCCATGTGATAAATTCACTTGGGAATTCAGTACACAAAGAGAATGCAAGTTTAAAATGATTCAGGGACTACCAATATCATGATATAGGAGGAAATATGTTCCCGATACATGTATGTATGTATATAGGTGCGCATGTAGTGATGTGTATTGATTACTTTTCCTGATCCTGGACGTAAGAGTCCTGAGCGTTATCTTTTGTCTGAAGTACCTAACATGCTTGGCAACATGAGATCATTTCAAAGGCCAAAGATTTAGAGTTCGATTCTTCATTTAATCCTGTGGAAAATGCTCTCTAGAAACAGAGACTTTCTAACACCAGACTTTCACGACAACTTTTCTTGAACTTTGGCCTAGACCAAGATGATATTTTTTTACCGCTGTGAGCAATCTGTGAGCAATTAACAGAAGAAATATTTTTCTTAGAAATCACACAGACAAGTATCATCTGTAGGACCACAGCTACAAATATAGGATGGTCTATGGAATCATTAGTCTAATACATACATTTTTGGCAATGTATCTAATACTAATTGTATTTAAATATAATATTTTAAAATTTAGTATTGTTCCCACCCTAGACTAAGATGAAAAATTGAATGGTAGTAATTCTTGCACTAACTGATCTTGGCAGATGAGTAAGTCACAGTGGCAAGCTTTTGGTCTGCTAGCAAAACAAATTTCCTTCATAGCAGGATTTTGGACCAAAACGTAACAAAAACTAGAGAGCAACAGTGCTGTAAAAAGAACATGACAAGCCTTGACTTGAGGACTAACTTGTGATGACATCTTCAGTAAGTCACTTGACTTCATGTTTCCTAATTTCTTCATCTGTAAACTGTGAACAACTGTAATACCCTCTGCACCAGCCTGAAGAATTGAATAGTTAAATCAGACTGACTATAAGTAACAAATTCCACCAGTTTTACTAATAATTCAAAAAATAGGGGCAATAACTATTTCTGGCAAGCATTTCTCCCCCCATAGAGACATTGGAGAACATCAATGCAGACTCTTGACCATACTTTGTCTTTCTCATTGCAATGACTTCTAGTTCAAGTGTAACATGTAAGGTGTTATGCAGAACTTGCAGAAGAACACAGCTTAAATAGAAGGAGACATTTGGTTATAGAACATCTCTATTAATGGCCTATTAACTACCTTACAAGAGGTGTTGTAGGGAAGAAAACCTGATTAATCCTTAAATTAAAGATTCATTTATAATAAGCACCCCAACCTGACCAAGTATATCCCACTAAAAGCATTTGGCAGACAAGGACTCTTATCTTCCTGCTAATAAATAGCATTCACGTGTTTATCAGGCCTGGTTATTAATGTGTTTGAAGGGAAATTTGATTCAGTTGCTTTCTCTCCTAAGCAATCCCACTGGAGGGAGATAGTAGGTTACAGGCCTGCTGGTAGGCTTCGCCTCCTACCCACCATTTGTGTTCTTAAGGATTAAATGAAGTCAAGACACACCAAGCACTGTAGACAACCTGTGCCACAGGATTAGACGTCATTTGTGGCTAAGTGTCGTTCTTACCGACAATGCAGTCACGTGCATGAAATGAAAGGGTGTGTAGAGGGCAGGCAGGAGCTGAGGAACAAGCCGTGGAATCTAATGAATCTAATTGGCAAAATGAAGAAGAACTTAGAGAAAGGGCAGTGATCCAACTGGCCTCAAGTAATCACAGGACTACAAAGCACCCTTCCTTGAGTTGAGATGCTGCCCAGTATCTAGCTCAAGTTTGCACGACGCTGCTATTGGCTTCATTTCTGGGAGCAGTCACCAGTCATTTTATAAATCTTAGAAAAATTAATATAGGTGGCTTTTTGTTCCTTCAGACAAAAATGACTTGCAAAAAATCTGCTTTCTTTTCCCCGGACTCTGAACAGCCTAGAGGGTTTCAATTACAGCACTACAAACTCAGCTGTAGTGAGGAAAGTGTCTCCTCTCCTACAGCTAATGACCACACAGGCCGTCTCGTGGAAGTGTAATCGTATCAGCCATTTCCCTGTCACCTCAGCTGGGGACACATTAAGTTATGTGCGCAGTACAAAGTAGCCTCAGTTTCTGCAAAATTCAAATTATTCTCATTTTGTTTTGTTGACATTTAAATAATGCCTCTCATTCAACAGATTAATTCAATTTTTCCAGATAATTTCAGTTAGAACTTTTGAGTCTGCATTTTCTAAAACTCCATAATTAAATGAAGAAGTGAAAGGTAAAAGGAGCCCAATCCTTGAGGAAAAGACAATCTTGTCAACAAATGGTGTTGAAAAAACTGAATATTCATAAGCAAAAGAATGAGGTTGGACGCTTGCCTTATACAATATGCACGGATCAACTCAAATTGGATCACAGACACAAATGTAAAACTTAGAACTACAAAACTGTCTTAGACAAAACATAGGGAAAAGATTTATGATATTGGATTGGGCAATCATTTCTTGGCTATGATATCAAAGCCTTGGCAACAAAAGTAAAAATAAACAAAAGAGACTATTTATTAAAAATTGCTGAGCATCAAAGAACACAATCAATGGAGTGAAAAGATAACTGCCAAATGAGAGAAAAATAATTGCTAGTTATGTGTCACATAACAGGTTAATGTCAGCATATATAAAGAGCTCCCAGAATTCAACAATAACAACAAAATAATCTGATTAAAAATGGGCAAAAGACTTGAATATACCTTTCTCCAAAGAAGGTGTGTGCAAATGGCCAACACTTGAAGATATGTTCAATGTCACAAATTATTAAGGAAGTGAAGATACCACAGCGAGATACCACTTTATAACCTTAGGATGACCATCGTAAAAATAAAGAAATGTTAGTAAAGAAATGAAGAGAGCAGCGCCTGTGGCTCAAAGGAGTAGGGCGCCATCCCCATATGCCAGAGGTGGCGGGTTCAAACCCAGCCCTGGCCAAAAACAGCCAAAAAAAAAGAAAAAAGAAAAAGAAAGAAAGAAATGAAGAAGTTGGAACTCTTATGCATAGTTGGGGAAATGTAAAATGCAGTAGCCAGTATGATATTACCTCATAAAATTAAAATATGATTCAGCAATTCCACTTCTGGATTTATCCAAACAAACTAAAGGCAGGGTCTACTTGTAAAGTACCCTCTACTAAAGGCAGGGTCCACGTTCCTACAGGCATTATTCACATTGGTAAAAGGCAGAAGTAACCCAATGTTCACTGATGATTGAATGGACAAATAAACTGTGGCATATTCACACAGTAGAATATTGCTGAGATTTGAAAAGGAAGTCCTGACATGTGCTACGTTATGGATAAACCTTGAGGATGTCGTTCCAAGTGAAATAATCCAGTTGCAGGAAAACACATACTATGTGACTCCATTTACCTATATGTGAGTTATCTAAAGTAGTCAGACTCACAAGGACAGAAAGCAGAATGGTAGCTGCCAGGGGAGGAGTGGGGGAGGGAGAGTTGCTGTTTAATGGGTACAGTTTCAGTTTGCAGGATGAAAACAGTCTAGAGCAGTGGTTCTCAACCTTCCTAACGCCGTGACCCTTTAATACAGTTCATGTTGTGGTGACCCCCAACCACAAAATTATTTTCGTTGCTACTTCATAACTGTAATTTTGCCACTGTTA
>CAUYRH010100038.1:0-11848 GCA_963574655.1 Perodicticus potto | reverse complement strand
CTCGCTTGAGCCCAGGAATTGGAGGTTGCTGTGAGCTGTGATGCCACAGCACTCTATCCAGGGTAACAGCTTGAGGCTCTGTCTCAAAAAAAAAAAAAATAGTCCAAACAATATTTCCTAAACTTTAGTTCTTTGGGCACGACGATCTTTGTCTTATCCATGTAACCATATGTATTATTATGTATATACTTTATGTTCTTAAATCTATTGATTTTTTTAAATTAAAATATATTTGCCTTTTAAGAGAAACTCCATATTACTTAGGAAATTATAACTTTGATTTACTGGGTATCTATTTAATAAAAATCTTTGAAATACATAGCTATTAAAATTGAAATATTTACCTGTTTGCTACCTGAAATCACCTGATGAATAGTAAGTAACTTTGGGAGGTACTTGTGTCTGCATTGGAGTCAACTTCTTAGTTACCTTTCATTCCTTAGAACATTGTTCTGATGCCTGCCCCCTCCGCCAGACTCTTCATAGAAATGGTGCTTCCAAAGTTTGCCAACAATGCCCCTTTGGCCAAATGGAATGACCATCTTTTAGTCTTTATCTTGCAAGGACCCTGCTACATTTGATGCTTTGATCGCTCCCATTTGGAACGTTCTGCTTTCAGAGCTTCCAAAATCCCTCTCTTTCCTGGCTTGCTTACCTTACTGGCCATACCTTCCCATGTCTCCTTCAGAAGTTCTTTTTCCTCAGTCCTCAGAGATGTTGTTTTGCCCAGAGTTCTGTTCTAGGATCACCTTTAAATCAAATATTCTGGGATGGTCTCATGAGCTCTCATGGCTTAACTACGAATTTACATGGTGATAGCCACTACATCGCTTGGTCCAGGCCAGACTTAGGAGATTCAAGGTCCTGTGGTTTACTCAGCATCTCCACCTGATTGTCCCAAGCACACCTCACACTCAGCCTGTCAATGTCAAACTCGTTACCTTCCCCATCAGCCCTGCTGCTCTTCCTATGATTTTTGCTTAGTGGCACCGTCCAGTCACCCTGTCTAGAAGCTGGGAGTCAGCCCTGCCCTCCACATCCAATCCATCCATCCGTTTAGCACATACTAACAAGTGCCTTCTTTCTGCCAGCCTCCATGCTGGCCACTAGGGTACCCCGATGAGTAAAAATCAGGCACTACCCCTTCTCTCATAGCATTTATAAGCTAGTGGGGACACACAGATATGAACAAAATAATCATATCAGCATAGTTACAACTGGGATAAGTACTCTAAAAGAAAGAAACGTGCCTAGGATTTAGAACAAAACAAGCTGGCACAGTTTCGGGATTTAGGGAAGAAGTCCCTGAGGAGGTGACAATTATACAATCCACAGGATGAGTAGGGGTTTACTAAACAAGTGTAGGATTAGGGGAAGTGAACTCTTATAGACAGACAAAATGGCATATTCAGTAGCATTTTGTGGCAGAGAGGAGAGAAGCAGGGTGGATGACACTGGGTCCAAACGGCAAGCAGGGGTCAGTTAAGGAGAGCTTTGTCAGCCATGGTAAGGGCTTTGGCCTTGATTCTAAGAACTGTGAGAAGCCTGCAAAAGTTTTAAATAAGGATATAATAGCTTGTTTCACCATCGATTTATTCTTTTCTTATATAGTTCATTTATGAAATTTACAAATTTTACTTTAAAAATCTAAATTATAAAAAGCCATACTGCAAAAAAAAAAAGTCTTTCCCACCCCTTTCCTCCATCCACACAGTTCCCCACTACAATACAAGCTACCTATATCCAACATTTTGGTTTTTTTTATATCCTTTAAGAGTTTATATTTACATATATAAGTAAATTTTAAAAATGTATTTTTGCCCTTCTTAAGACATACATCCCCAAACACCGTGTACACAACCTTCCTGTTGTTGTTGTTGTTACTGTTGCTCAACATTAGAGAGCTTTCCATGTAAGTCCATAGGAAGCTTTCTCTTTCTTTTTTTTTTCTTGTCAATTAGAAAATTATTCTTTTTTTTTTTATTAAATCATAATTGTGTACATTGGTGCAATCATGGGGCACAATGTGCTGACTTCATATACAATCTGAAATATTTTCATTGAACTATTTTACATAGCCTTCATGGCCTTTTAATCACTATATGAAGACATTTATATTCTACATTTAGTAATTTTCACTTGTACCCTTGTAAGATGCACCGTAAGTGTGATCCCACCAATCATCCTCCCTCCACCCATCCTCCCCCCTCCCCAAGCTATCTCTTTCTTATTTACAGCAGCCTACTATTTTGTCATGTGGATGATAGAATCCGGAATAATCAAAATGGCAAAGCTCTATATAACACAACTACATGCCAGATATTGTTTTATGCTCCTTCCATGTTAACTCACTCATCCTCAGGATTAAGCCTTGTCTTCATCATTGCCACATACAAAGAGCCAGACACAGGTGGCGCCTGGGGCTCAATGGGTAGGGCTCTGGCTTATTGTTATCTCTCTTTATGGGTGAGGACACTGATGCCCAGATAGTAAGTGGCAGATGTAGGATTTGAACCCAGTGATATGGCTGCATGGTTCTTGCTTTGAATCATAACACAAGGTTACCATGCTATACTCTTATTTATTTATTCTCTCTGCTATTGATGGACACTGAGGCTGTTTTACATCTCCTGCTAGTATAAATCACACTATAGCGAATGACCTGGTACCTATGCCATTTTATATGTGTGCAAGTTTGTCCTAAATCCCCCTAGGAAGCAATGCTGAATCAACAAGTATATGTATGTGTTTGTAATTTAGATGGATATTTCCAAATCCATGAAAGTTCTACCAAATGCTTGCAGGCAATGTATGACAGCACCTATTTCCACATAGCCTCACCAAAAGAGTATGTTTCCAACTTTTTGGATTTTTTTCCCATCTGATGGGTTTTAAAAATGGTGTTATCAGTTCAGCTTTAATTTGAATTTTTCTTACTTTGAGTGAAGCTAAGCACCATTTTATATGTTTAAAATTGGCATTTGATTTCCTCTTTCTTGAACTACACACTCCTTTCATCTGCTCATTGTTCTTCTTTCTTTCTCCCTTCCCTTCCCTTCCCTTTACCTTCCTCTCCCCTCCCCTCCTTTCCCTTCCCTCCCTTTCCTTCCCCTTTCTTTGATAGTCTCACTTTGTCACCCTGGGTAGAGTGTCATCACATCATAGCTCACAGCAACCTCAACCTCTTGGGCTCAAGTGATCCTCTTGCCTCAGCCTCCCCAGTAGCTGGGACTATAGGCATGCGCTACCACCACATGGCTAGTTTTTCTAGTTTTAGTAGAGACAGGGTCTCAGTCTTGTTCAGGCTGGTCTTGAACTCCTGAGATCAGGTGATCCACCCGCCTCAGCCTCCCAGAGTGCCAGGATTATAAGCATGAGCTACCACGCCCAGCCACTGCTCATTTTTCTACTGTGTTGGCATTTTTAAAAATTTTGAATCCTAAGAGCTCTTTTTATATAAATATTAAGAGTTAGCTCTTTATGGTATAAACTGCAGATATTTTCCCCAGTTTTGTTGTCTTTTAACTCTGCTCGTGATTTATCTTTGCCATGCAAGATTTTTACACAGTTTTTACTTTTCCATGTAATTTAATTTATCTATCTTTTATGACTTCTGAATCTTAAGTCATAGTTATAAAGCCCTTTCCTACTCCTAGATTCATAGCACTTCCCTGTTTGGAAACTTTCACTCTCCCTTCTCCCCAGTGCCCACAGGACCCTGTGTGAACTGGTCCCTAACCTCTTCTCCAACCCCACCTCTTTATCTTCCTTGAACTCTACACTGTGGTGCTGCCAAAATCCCTTGGCTTTCCTGCATTTGTTGTACAATTTTCATACCTTTGAAAATGCTCTGGCTTCTATGGGGAGTGCCCTTCTCCAGCTGTGGGCCTGGAAAATACCCATTTCTCAAGACTCACCTGAGGGTTGCTGTCTCCAGGAGGCCCTACTCTACCACTACAGTGAAGGTGTACATGCTCTACATGCTGGTGTCCTTGGAGAGAGGACTTTTTCAGTTCTTCTTGGTGTGTAGGGGTGACTGAGTGAATGATCGTTGACTCGAGGATGCATTCACTGCACGTTACACATATCTTATCTCTCTTACCAGCTAACATTGTTTGTGTATGTTCTGTGACCAAGGCACTGGGTAAGTGTGTTACATGCCTCATCCCCATCTCATTTAATCCCCAAGTGTCTGCTAGGCTTTTGGGAACGTACCCTCTGGGGTATATAACTTTTAATGACCCCCCCCAAAAAATCACACCTTCATTTCTGTTAACCCCAACTGAAACACACCGATGGTTTCTCAGTATCCATGGGAGATTGGTTCCAGGACCACCCGGTGGATAGCAAGATCCATGGAACCTCAAGTTCCAGTTATAAAATGGTGCGATATCTGCATCTAGCCTACGCACATCCACCTGTCTGCTTTAAATCACTTCTGGATTACTTATAATACCTAGTACAATGGAGACGTTATGTAAAACATTATTATGCTATATTGTTTTTTATTTATGTCACTTTTTTAGGGATTTATTTTTTAAATTGTATTTTTTTTAAAAAAATGTTTTGATCTGAGGTTGGTTGAATCTGTAGATGTGGAGTCTACAGATATGGAGGGGCAACTACATAGTACTTCCTTCAATTATGAATGTAGACAACAAACCACCATTATATTAGCAACCCGTGGCATGTTGTCATTTAATGTAAATACCAGATATTTTCTTCTCACATTACAGTTGCTGTAGGTATCTGGAAAAATCATTCACATTTATTACCTCAGAATTTAAAAACAGATTTTTATTTTTGAGATAAGAGTCTCACTCTGTCCCCCCTGGGTAGAGTAGCATGGCTTTATCATAGCTCCCAGTAACGTCAAACTCTTGGGCTCAAGTGATCCTCTTGCCTCAGCCTCCAGAGTAGCTGGGACTACAGGTGCCCGCCACAACCCCTGGCCAGTTTCTCTATTTTTAGTAGAGACAGGCTTTCGCTTTTGTTCAGGCTGGTCTCGAACTCGTGTGCTCAAGCAGTCCACCTGTCTCAGCCTCCCAGAGTGCTAGGATTACAGGCATGAGCCACCACGCCCAGCCCAAAGCATACTGATAACTGTATGTCAACATGATTGTTTTCTTTTGTAGTCCTACATACTTTATTTTCTATATGTAAAAACTTTATTCTGAGAGGGAGCCATTACACTTCTCCAAACTGCCCAAGTTGTGCACAGCTACACAAAGGTTTGGCGCACCTGTACTGAAGTTTAAACAGGCATTTGAAACCAGGCAGTCAGCCAGGAGAGCCTCTCTGCTGTCTCTCCATGGAGCCCCTGGATTCAGACAGACTGCTGCTGCCACTTGCTAGCTCGTTCTGGCATTTGGGCCTGTGCCGTAACCTCTCTGTGTCTGTTTTCTCGCTTGTAAAATGGGGGATAGTAATAGTATTGACCTCACAAGGTGTTGTGGCAATTCAGTGACTAACGTAAGTCTATGTTAGCTATGCATTCGTTTTCTGTTATTATTTTTAACCACTGTTCTGCTTTTTATTAATTACACACTTGTCCCTCAACTAGATTCTGGGTTCTAAAGGTCAAGATTGTGCCTTGCTTGAACGTAAAGCCAGAGAACCCTTCAGGTACTGAGTGTGTGCTCATCAGTGGATTTAGCAGTGCTGGAGCTCCCTTGGTTGAGACACCTGTTTCTCCTTTGGACTCTAGGACACCACACCCCTCTCTCCTGGTTCTCCTACTTTTCTGGCTCATTCTCCGTGAGCTCTCTCACCCTGCCTGCCTCAAAGATGCTGGGGTTCCTCATCGATAGAACTAATGCCCGCTTAAGAAACACCATGGGTACTTGAAAACTAACAACCATGATCTACTCTTCCACGTGCCTTTTCCCAACCTGCTTTTCTCCTTCCTCCTCCTCTGTTTCCTGTCTCGGTTAATGGCTTCACTCTCCATCCAGTGCCAAAGCCGAAAGCCGAAAGCCTCGGCAACATCCTGGATCCCTTCCTCTGTACGGATCAGTTCAGAAGTTCTGATGATTCCAATTCTCAAAATTGCACATTTGGCCCTTTCCCCCACCCCCATCCCCAGCACTGATGTCCAAGTCCGGGCTCTCAGCCTCTATTAACAGAACCGCTTTTCTCTTTCCTCTCCCTACCCCCTGGTTGCCCCCTACCTCCTATCCAGTCTATCCTCCTTGCAGTCGCCAGAATGACCTTTCTAAAGAAGGAGCAAATCTGATCAGGTTTGGCTCCACTACTTGAAAAGTCCCATTCAGGATGACAATCAAACTCTTCTATGTGGCATTCCAGACCATTTATGGTCTGACTCTTGCCTGTCTCTTTGACCTCATTTCTCATCACTTAAACAACAGTTCCCATTACTTCACCTTCTCACCTTCGTGTGTGTGCGTGTGTGTGTGTGTTTTAAGAGAAGAGATATCACCGTGTTGTCCAGGCTGGCCTTGAACTCCTGGGCTTCCCACCTCACTGTGCAAAGTAGCTGGAACTACAGGTGTGTGCCACCATATCTGGCACCATATCTCTGCTGTCTAAATGAACAGATCTGCTGATGGATTTGTCCCGCCTGCCTCTCTGTATGTCCAGGCACACATTAGCATCTCTACCTGGAACCTGGAAAACTCAGTGTCTTCCTATACAAGTTAGCTCAAGGGTGCTACCTCTCTGGAGGTGTCTGTGACTTCCCAAGGCAACCTAGGGCACGTGCCTTTCTCCTATTTTTTATATGGCTTGACTGCCATATGTAATTGCTATGTTTTGCCACTAGGTGGCAGTAGTCATGTCTTGTCCTCTTTTTAGGAAATGAGGATATACAATTAAGATTGGATATTTATTTTTATTTTTATTAAATTAGTAACAAATAACAATTAAATTAATAAGTATAATTTTAATTTAGATGGGGTTGGGGAATGTCTATGAGGCCCAAGGCTTTTGGCCTGGGGGACACAGAAGGAAGGAGCATGTTTTAGGGAGTTTCTTAGTCTTTGGGGGCAACTGTAACAGAAATACCAAGGAATGGATAATTTTTATTTTATTTTATTTTTATTTCTTTCTTTCTTTATTTTTTGCAAGGGGAATGAATGTATCAATGAACGAACACAGTCCCCTCTAGGGCAAAGTGAATGAATGCATCAGTGAATGGACACAGTCCATGGAATGGATAGTTTTTAAACAACAGAAATTTATTGCTCAGAGTTCTGGAGGCTTGGAATCAAAAGTCAAGATGCCAGCAGATTCAGTGTCTGCGGAAGGCCCATTCCTCATAGACGTCTTCCCACTGAGTTTTCAAGTATGGGAGGGGCCAACCTTGGGCCTCTTTTATAAGTACATTAATCCCATTCATTAGGGCTCCATCTTTATGACTTAATCACTTCTAAAGTCTCCAACTCGGGTGGTACCTGTAGCTCAAAGGAGTAGGGCGCCGGCCCCATATGCCAGAGGTGCAGGTTCAAACCCAGCCCCAGCCAAAAACAGCAAAAAAAAAAAAAAGGCTGCACTTCTTGATATATCACATTGGTGATTAGGTTTCAACATGAATTTGGGGGGAACACAAACATTTAGGCTATAGCAAAGGGGGGGAGGATTTTACTTGAATTTGAGGCACTGTTCTAAGCTGTATGGGTTGAGTTGTCCAAGAAGCAGTAGAATAGAATATTCTAGAGCTGTTCAGGGATGTCTGGACTAGAGGCTGACTTTAGTATTATTAGTATAGAAGCAATGGATGTAAGCATTAGACTGGATCTGTTGATTCCAGGTAACTGCAAGCAGGAAGGAAATAGGACTTAGAAAATAGGCTTGGGAGGCCAGGCATGGTGGCTCACGCATGTAATTCTACCACTCTGGAAGGCTGAAGCAGGAGGATTGCTGAGCTCAGGAGTTCAAGACCTGAGCAAGAGCAAGACCCCCATCTCTATTAAAAGTGGAAAAACTAGCTGAGTGTTGTGACAGGCACCTGTAGTCCCAGCTACTTGGGAAGCTGAGGCAAGAGGATCACTTGGGCTCAAGAGTTTGAGGTTGCTGTGAACTATGATGCCACAGCACTCTACCCAGGGCAACAGAATGAGACTGTCTCAAAAAATAAAAAAGACAACTATATGAGGGACTTTACTTAACAAATGCCATCAGTGTAACCTAATTCTTTATACCCTCAATGAATCCCAAATGATAAAAAAAAAAGAGAGAGAGAGAGAAGGAAAAAAGGCTTGGGGAGCATTAAGCTGCAGTAGTAGAGAGGAAGAAGAGTGTAAGGAGATTGCAGGAAAGGTCAGAACAATTCAGGAAGCTGAGGTAATAGAAGTTTTCACCAAGTTAATAGTAAGCAAGCCACATTGGATCTGAGAGGTACAGCAAAATCAGGCCTTTGGAGAAGTGGGGATGGGAAGGAAGAAGTTAAGTTACAGAGCCAAGGGAAGGGTTTCTCCTTCCCCTTCCCCTTCTTCCTTCCTTACTAGCCTTTTCCCTTTCCTTTCCTTTTCTTTTTTTCTCTGCCCTGAGGCTGGACACGTACAAATGATGAGATGAGAGCCAGTAGTAAGAGGGAGCAGTGAAGGTCCGCGGGAGAAAGGGGAATGGACGAATTACAAGGAGATGACACCTGCCGAGATGGGGTTTGTTGGTGGATTGAGAAGGGTAATGACAAGAGGAATGACTGCTGCCGGAAATGGAGCAGAGATGAGTCCAGGCTCGTGTCAGTGCTGTCCAGAGAATTCTCTGTGATGATGGAAACATCCCATGCCTGTCTTGTTCTTTGTGGCCACTAGACACTTGAAATGTGGCTAGGGGGACTGAGGAACTGATTTCTAATTTGATTTTAAACTTAATTCATTTGAAATGAAACTTAAATAGCCAAGTGTGGCTGGAGGCTACTATATTGACTACATAGCTCTAGAAGCCTGGTGATTAGCACTGAGGGCCCCTCCTGAAGTAAGAATCCATGCTTTTTCCTGTCACTGGACTGTAGAGTTGCCCCATGTGGGGCTCAGTGGCCTGAGTGGAGGAGCAGAACATTTGACTTGGACCCGTGCAACACCGGGGCTTTGTAAATGGGGTCAGTCTTGTTGAAGATCTAGAAAGTGAGGGATATTTAGGGTTCAGTACAGAGTTTTGGTAATCCTGCCACACATTTTTCTGCTTTCAGGTTTCTGACCAAGATGGGTCACCCAAGGAACAATTAGATAATGAGAGACAGAGTGGCACTTTATTCTTAGCTGAGAAGGTACCCAAGTATCTTCAGTTGCAGGGCTTGTCTGGCAGGCTGGGCTAGAGCTTCCACCTTTGGTCTTGACACTTAAGTGAACTTCTTGCTCTGCACCCAGAGAATCTAACATGACTGGATGTGTAGGGCAGGCCTAACTTATTTCCCACCCTGCCAGAGGCACTGAGAAACTGGAGTAGAGAGGAAGGTGAACAGACATACCCAAACAGATAGGTTCTGCTGAGATGTATGATGATAAGAAGTGCACACTGCCCATTACAAAGCTAGACTACCTGGTTTCAAATCCTGGTTCTCTTCCTGAATGAGCTGTGTGACCTTGTCCAAGTTCCTTAACTTCTCTGTGCTTCAGTGTTCTCATCTGTGAAACAAGAATCAATAGCAGTACTTCCTCATAGGGTTGTACTGAGCATTGCATGAGTTAACGTATATAAAGCCTGTATCGTGGTACCTGTCATATAGTTGGTGCTACATAACTTGTTTGCTATGATTAGTACGGTTTCTGCTTGCCCACGTGCCATGGTCCTGCTTCCCAATCTAATAAAAGGTGGTCTGAGCAGTTTTTTAGGTTGTCACCTTTAGCAAGTCACCTTTTGGGGATGAGCTGGTGAGGGGGTAGGTAGAAGTATGGGGAGAGAGGGATGAAGAATCCCCCTTGCCATCAGGGAGTTGAATTGAAGGCGCTAGTGCTGGAGTTCATGGTCATGTGGTCCATGCTGGGGTGGCGGGGAGACTAGGAGACAGCTGGGGAACACAGAGGAATTCCATGGGGGGAGGGAAGGGGCATCAAGGGATCAGAGGTCACGAGGCAGTCGAGGAGCACGTGCAGAGGAGGAATGAGGATATGAAAACTGAAATGATGGAAGGTTGTGGGCAGAGGGTTCCCGCAGAGGTGGGGCAGTTCGGAGTGGTGACAGAAGGCAGCTTGTGGGGAGTGAGGTGGAGCAGATTTGTAGAGCTGAGGAGGTTCGGGAGGTCACGAGGTTAGGGTGTTGCAAGGGGTGCCCTCATGGATGTTGAAATCACCCAGAATGCTGGCAGGAAAGGGTGGAATGTAAAAAGAAAGACGGTAAGCCACGAGGCGCTGATCTGAGATGACTCTGATAGTGACCTGCAGGCCAGTGATGAAGAGGAGGAGCTCAACCTCAAAAGAAAGAGAAAGGGGGAAGAAGAAACATCTAGGAGCAATAATGAAAGTCTAGAGGAGTCTTCCACCTCCCTTCTCCCACAAAAGCTGTGTGCAGCAGAGGGGTGAACAAGAACAGCCTCTACTCGGAAGTCAGCGAGAAAAGCAGCATCCTCCGGGGATGGCTAGGGTTCCTTAGGGTGAGGAGGTGAAAGGGACATTCTGGAACAGGTGGCAGGTGTGGAAGGATTCGCTGATGCTGGCACCAGCTTCCAGAGGTTGCAGTGGGATGGTGGGAGGGAAGGCAGCTGCGGTGCTGCTGATGCAAGTTGAGCTCTACTCTGAGACGACTTCTTCTTGGTGGCGTGTTTTGGTTGCTTAGTTGTAGTTGTTTTCATTTAGGCAGTGCTTCGGAGCCTGGGGGCCACCAACAGGATGTGAGGGGTCTGTTAACTGGAGTAGGGGTAGAAAGTACACAGCACACATGAACAGAAGCAACAAGCACCGGTGGCATTGGTCCTGCCTGTGGCTTTGTTGCCAGTAGCGATCACAGATGGCATCCTGTCATGTTACAGTAGTGGCAGCCGGCTCAAAACTCTGTTTATTATGCCCATCACTGCTTTGAAAAATTATAGTCGTTGTTAGGCTTGGTGCTAGATCTTGTGATTAAATGCATGTATAAAAGAAGCATGTTTGTTATGTTACAAAATTTTCAAATAATTCGGTAACTGTGTTTTAATATGTTTGTCTTTCTTTGTAATCCTTTGCCTTTTATTTTGTGCATTTCAAACGTCTCTCTGAGAAGGAGTCCATCTGTCTCCCCAGGTGGCCAGAGGGGTCCCTGCCTCTGGACTGCTGGAAATCCCCTCTCTGCTTCACTAGAGGGAGCTGTTGTTTCAGAATTGGTACTCAGTCGCCTTCTCAAGCTTTGACATCCAGTAAGAAAGTGGTTTAGGGTACTGGTGAAACTTATTAAATGTAGAGTATTAATGTCTTTATATAGTGATTAAGAAAATGCTTTGAAGGCTATCTCTCACAGTACGATCAAAATGTTTCTGATTGTATATGAAGCACATTCTGCCCTATGATTGCACCAATGTACACAGTTAGGATTTAATAAAATTATTTAAAAAAAAAAAGGAGGAAAGAAAGTGGTTTGGAAGTACAGGCAATTCAGATGTGCTTTAGGGACATTTCAGGGAATTGGGACTTAAGAACCCCAGTGTTATTTGGTTTTGGTTTTGTTTTTTTCATGTATTTTATTATTCTTCATTGCATTATTTCCTCCCCCCCACCCACCAGTGGTAAGACAGAATTGATTTACAGAAAAGAATACAGAAAACACCAAAGCTCCTGGTAGAGGGAGAGATTTCAAGTGGGGAGAGAGAAGCTCTCTCCGTTCCTCTCCCGGTCTTTCCCCGTCTCCTCTTTTAGGCCTTTAGCCTCAGGGTATATATAGGTGTATGGAAGAACCCCAGTGTTATTTGATCTGGGCA
>CAUYRH010100035.1:0-23652 GCA_963574655.1 Perodicticus potto | reverse complement strand
ATTACTCCTAGTGTCAATGTATTTAACTTTGCCTGAAAATATATTTTTAATTATAAAGTTATTCACTTGTTTAATTAAGTTTAGGCAGTAATGGTGTTTAATATGTGCTGCTTACATTATTGCTTGTGCATTTGCTTCTGTATTTGAGTCAAAAGACATTGTAATCACTCTATATTGTTATAAAAAATTTAAATGAATTTGACATTGAGAAGTTTATAGTTTATTATAATAACTATAGTTTCCAAAATATATTCCTGTTGGTCCTATAAGTTAAAAAAAAAAAAAACAGCCAGCACTCCACCTGACTGCCACGATTTCCTACTCTAACTGGTGGACCTCATGGATATTTTTCATCTCCTAGAATTAGTGTCAGTTCAAAGCTAGTATTTAGCAATCCCTGAAAAGTCCAATTATTTCTTTTCCTCCAGTGCACAGTTGCTCTGGTAAAAGGCTGTGGGTCTTGTTAGGGAAGGCTGGCAGAAAGGTTAACAGTAAATTTTCAGTGGTGCAGCGGGGTCCTTCCTCAAAGGGTCCTAACTTCCCCTTAACACTGGCTGGGTGACCTTGGCAGAGGCAGAACTGGGATTGCCTGGCACTCTGAGGTCCTCAACAAGTGCGGGTCCCTTTCTTTTGGTATAATGGGAGAAAAAGGAATTAATCTATAGGATTGTGTTTGGGTTGGCACACGTTTGCCTTTTAGAAAAATCTGCTAAATCTTTATTCTTTTTTTAAAAAGAGAGAGATGAAAAGATATTTAGATGTAATCGCATACCATAAAATTTGTCCATTTAAAGTGTACAATTGAATGACCGCACCATGATTAATTTTAGAACATTTTTATTACCCTAAAAAAAGAAACTTCACACTTATCCATTACCCCCCACTAATCTTTACATTTCTCCCATTCCTAAGCAACTGCTGATCTATGTTCTATCTGTACAGATCTGTCCATAACCTCATATAGGACTTTTCATATAAACGGAGTCACATGTAGTATAATATGTTATCCTCTGTGATTAATTTTTTTCACCTAGCATAATGTCTTTGAAGGTCATCCACATTGTATAGCATTAGTACATTAGTACTTTATTTCTTTTTATTGCCAAAATAATTTCATTTTGTGTGTATATATACATATATATATGTATATATATATATGTATATATATATATATGTGTATATATATATATATATGTGTGTGTGTGTGTGTGATATATATATATATCACATTTTATTTATTCCTGCATCAGCTGATGGACATTTGGGTTGCTTCCACTATAAGGGCCAAGGCAAAACTTCCCTTTTGCCCCTGGAAGTTTTGCTGAAAATCACTGGGAAAAAGGCAGATAGGAGAAAAGGTATAAAGTTTTTTTATTTATTTATTTTTTTGTAGAGACAGAGTCTTACTTTATCACCCTCGGTAGAGTGCTGTGGCATCACACAGCTCACAGCAACCTCCAACGCCTGGGCTTAGGCGATTCTCTTGCCTCAGCCTCCTGAGTAACTGGGACCACAGGCGCCTACCACAATGCCCGGCTATTTTTCTGTTTTGCAGTTTGGCCAAGGCCAGGTTTGAACCTGCCACCTTCAGTATATGGGGCCGGCGCCCTACTCGATAAGCCACAAGAGCCACCACGAAGCTATTTATTTTTATACTTAGGTTCAGAGACCTATTTTTACACTTAGATTAGGGGCAGCCATGTAGAAATACGATTGGACCAAAAGGGTGCAATCTAATACTAATAGGCTGAGTGGGGAAACCCAGCAAGACCTGTCTTTCTGGATTCTTCTTGGCCTCAGAATTCTTCCTGCCTCTCTGAGCAAGCATTCCTTCCTTCTGGATATGGGACAGGACCCTCTCTGGAAAGGGGGCCTTATGACTTACAGTACAGAAGGTAGGTCAGAACATCTCTTTAAGGCCAGATTTTACAAAGAGAGGCAGGGACTGTGGAAAGTTAAGGTAATATTTTTATGTTTTATGGCTGGCTTTTGGCTTTTCTATGGGGAGAAGAGATCTGATCTCTATGACCTGCCTTGGGGAAGAGGGATTCTAGTTCCTAAGACTAGCCTCCAGGGAGAATGAAGGGCCAGAGACAGGAGGGTAGAAGGTCAGAGAGAGCTGTTTCTGAGGCCTTCATTTTGGGCTATCATTTTCTAGATAGAAATGATATCCACGTCTTGGCCATTATGCATAAGGCTATTATGAACGTTTATGTACAAGGTTTTGTATGAACAGATGTTTTCATTTCTCTTTGGCATATAACTGGAAATGGAGTTACTTGGTTGTGCAGTGATTTTATGTTTAACCATCTGAAGAAATGCCAGCCTTTCCCCCAAAGTAGCTGTGCTGTTCATTTACATTCTCTTCTGGGGGAGATGAAGGAGGCTTTCAATTTCTCCACATGCCCACGAGTACCTACTCACTTACTTATTTCACTTTTTGATTCTAGCCATCCTAGTGGTTGTGAAGTACTATCTCACTGTGATTTTGATTTGCATTTCCCTGATGGCTGATGATGGTGAACATCTTTTTAATTATTTGCTGGCCATTTGTGTATCTTGGGAGAAATGTCTATTTCAAAGGTCCTTTGCTCATTTTAAAACAGGTTTGTCTTTTTATAACTGAGTTGTATGATACAAGTCCCTTATCTGATATGTGACTTGCAAATATTTTTCCCCATCCCATGAGTTCCTGTTCACTTTTTTGAATGGTGTTCTTTGATATGCAGAAGTTTTAAATTTCCTCATTTTTTAATCTATTCTTTCTTTTGTTGCTTTTCCCTTTGGTGTCAAATTTATCAACTATTGCCTAATCCAAGGTCATAAAGATAAACACTTATTTTTCTTGTAAGAGTTCTATAGCTTTAAATCTTACTTTTAGATCTTTAATCTTTTGAGTTATTTTTTGCTACTTGTGGTGGAAAGTAATGATACAACTTCTTCTTCTTCTTTTTTTTTTTTTTGCAGTTTTTGGCCAGGGCTGGGCTTGAACCCACCACCTCTGGCTCCTTTGCGCCACAGCTGCCGCCCAGGTACAACTTCTTTTGCCTGTGTATATCTAGTTGTCCCAAAACATTTGTTGAAAAGACCATTCTTTCTCCCCATTTGCTTGTCTCAGTATTCTTGCTGAGAATCAACGGACCTACCCATTTTGTTTTGCTTTTTACCCAAACAAATTTCCTGATGAAGATATTAATATGGAAAAAATAAACAATCAAACTGACATATTGAACAAAAAAGCAAGCTGTATAAAATATTCAACTATTTCTGGATGGCAGCAGTGTATGGCCTCCATGCTACATTCAGTGCTTTCATTGTCTATTTTAGTGCACACTGGTCAATTTGTTAGATTATCGCTTGGCATCGTGCACCGAAAAGATTTAATTCTATCTCAAAGCAAACAAAATAGAGACCCCTGAGCAATGTGCTAGCTCTGGACAATTGGACAAATCCTAATATTTGCCGCAATTTAACCACTCACCAGCTTTGTTTCTTCTAAGACTTTGGCAAACCTGGATGAGTCCATAAAAATTCTAGTTGTAGCACAATCTGTTGAGGATACCACTGATTTTTTTTGCAGGGTCCTGGCATCTGTTTTGAGGCTGCAACTTAAGGAGTTGCTCAGCCCCAGGATTACCTTCCACTAAACCTCTCAATTCATGGAGAATGTCCACTGCCAGGTGTCCTCTCCCAGTGAGGCCAGAAGGCCAATGCTTAATTCTCCCAGCAGCAATGTGTGATAATACACACGCAAAGTATTGGCTACTGGGAGAGGTCTCCTGACCTTGGTGTCCAGGGTCTATCTGGGGGTGGCTTGGTGGGGTTGTCATTTAGGCATCCAGCACCACCTATGTGGGGCTGACCTTACTGTAGTCCTTCCAGAGACCAAGTTGATACCATCCGACCCAAAGCCCCCATCACAATCACATTGTTAGCATATAGAATCTGGTGTGGCCCCAAGCTCACAGGTGGCAATCATCAGGCAGATATTCCAAGGGCTAAGTATAGTGTTTTTCAACTGTTTTTATCTCATGGCACACTTGAACCTACAGTTAAAGTTCCGGTACACTTAAATTATGTGTATCAAAAAAGAGAGTTAAAAAATGAATACATTTACTGTGCTTTGAATGTCTTTCTAAAATAATTTAATTAATGATCTTAAACCTTTCTTTGCATAGGGTTTGGACAATCCAAACTTACTGATAAAATGTTTACTACATATAGTACCCCAAAGCATTCAAACTTTTAAAATCGTTCATACATTATTGATAGGTCTAAAGCATCACTGCGCATGTCAGCAGTATCGTTATAAAGGCAACAGTATCTGTATAAAGGGAATGCTCACCTGGGTGCCATTCCTGGAAGTGCTTTGCAGAGTGCAGTGGTTGTCTCAGAACAGCTTCAACTTAGCCTCCCCCACACGGCCCACGCAATTCTCAAGAGTTTGCACCGGTCACTCCCATTTCATCGGAATCCAGCTAAATTATGGGAAAAGTTAAAAATAAAACTTTTCTCAGGAAAACAGGCAACTGAAAGAAGCATTTGTTCTCAATTACGTATCCCAAGTTGCTTGGGCTAGTTCTCCTGGGGTCACCAGAGAAGACTGTACGGATTTAGAATGCCAAAATCAGATAGAGTTGGGTTGGAGTCCTGGCTTTGCCACTTCTTAGGAATTGTAGTGGGTGAAACAAAATATGGCCAACTCCTAATTCAAGTACCTGTGAGTGTGACATTATTGGGAAATAGGGTCTAAGTTAAGCACCTAGAGATGAGGTCATCCTGGACTTAGGATGGGCCCTAAATCCGATGACTGGTGTCTTTAGAAGGGAGAGGAAGATGTGACACAGAGATATGTGAAGGGCAAGACCATGTGAAGATGGTGGCCGAGATTGGAGCGATGTGTCTACACACATTGTTCCATGTGCCAAGTGATACCGGGGTGGCCTAGAAGCTACAAGATACGCAAGGCTCCCAATGGACTCCATAAGCTGCCGGCAGCTTGATTTCAGACTCATCATTTCCAAAACCTGTTGTTTTAACTGCCGAATGTGAGGTGATTTGTTATGTTGGAAAGTAGTACAGTGACCCTGTGGCGTTTTTAGAGCTTGTGTCATTCAGTTTTCTCGTCTAGAAAATAGTCAGTGATATCCACCTCCTGAGAGAATTAGATGAGGCTATGTGAACTTCAATGCAAGAAGCCTTTCTCATGTGAAATTTCTGTTTCCCTAGAAATTTCAAATGCTAGGTCAAGATGCTTTTTTCAGGGATTCCAGGGCATGGCTTATATTATATTGACATTATGACCTCGAATTCAATGGAGGATGAACTTTGCAGAAAGATTTTGTGAAATCTTGCATGATTTCAATATAAGAGAGCAAGAAAAGTGAAATGTGAGCTGGGGCAAGTGCCAGGCACCTGGACTTTCTTTTAGGGGATATGAGGTCTGACCATTAAGTTCATGAACTCATCTTAGAAAAAGTGCTATATCCCGCATTGCTGTATATCATTATGGTCACCTCCAAATTACTCCTCCTGGGAAGCTGTGCACTGACACCAGTGCCATCAGAGCTGTTGTCACAAGAGGTCTGACAATGAAGTTTGCGAACTCATCCTAGAAAAGTGCTATGGATCTCTTCGTTGCATATCACTGGATGGCCAGTCACCAGATGGCCAAGAGGAGTGCTTCAAAAGTGACCATCGTGATATTCAGCACTGAGGTATGTAGCACTTTTTCTAGAATGAGTTCATGAACTTGATTGTCCGATCTCATGTGTGAGAAAGCCATCACCAAGTGACTTTACTGTCTCTTAGGAAGGGAAATCCAAGGGCTGGAGTTCCCGGAATGGGACTGTCAACCTGCATCTCACTGTGCCAGCACATGGTGGTGAACATGACAACTTCTGGTCTCTCTGATGTTGGTACTGTGTTTTCACACAAAATCCCAGAGGTCACTGAGAACAAGGACAAGGTCTTCAAGAGTAAAAATTATGCCCTAAGAAGGGGATAAGACTTGCTGCTACCGGAGTCCAGAAATACTATAGCTCACCTGTCAGGTGCTACCTTCCCATCATGCCCACATGTTGAGGTTTGTGATTGTTTACTCACAAGTCTGGAAGAGCAATTCTCTGGTGCAGGTGCTGGGAACCACTTGCTACTTTTGTCCCAGATCGTTTTTCCCTGTCACTACAAGGACTAGAAGCTCCTGACCCACTCCTCAGGATGATCAAATCCCAAAAGTACTGGAAAGAGGGGAATATTAGTAGTCCCCTACATTGTGCCAGGAACAGTGTGAGATGCATTGACACACATTTTCTTTAATCCTCATTTAGTTAACTTGGAAAGATCCCAGCTTAAATTGGATGTGGCACATGTGGCCTGAAGATAAATTGACCAAGGAATACCGTTTTCACAAACTATTGAAGGAGAGCCCTTAAAAGATGCTGTTTGTTAAGAAATGACAGTTTTGTCTCAAAAGAATAATCATTCATTTATGTATTCAACAAATACTGACTGAGAGTCTTCTATTATATATACGTCAACTTTAGTGGGCAAAACAGACAGAAATCCCTACCCCTTGGAGCTTATGTCCTAGCTTGGTGAGCAGACATGATACATTGGGGAGTTCTGTGATGTGTGAGAAGCTATTAAGTGAGAGGGAAAGAGTAGAAGTGAGTAAAGAGTTTTTGTTTGGGACTGAGGGTGGTTGATTTCAAGTTGAAACAGGGTAGGCAAGGTATGCCTCATGAGAAGGTGACATCTGAGCAAAGACTCAGGCAGGTAAGGTAGGAGCCTGCTGGGGAAACACCTTCCAGGCAAAGGCAAAGACTCTGCTGTGACAGAGCAGTTGGTCTGGTCAGAGGACAGGAGGGAGGCCAGTGTGCTTGGTATGGTGTTAACAAGGGGACACGTGATGGGGGAGAGGAAGGTGATGGGGGTCAGAGAGGGCCTCAACAGCAATTGTGAAGACTGTGATGTGGAGGGCACTAGTGGGTTAGGAGTGACACGACCAGTATCACCTTTAAAAAGATCACTCTTGAGTCTACATCAATATAGGTGTTTTTTAGTGCTGTTGTAAGAAAGAACCCTCAGGGATCTAAAAGTAGACCTGCCATTCAATCCTGCAATTCCTCTATTAGGTGTATATCCAAAAGACCAAAAATCACTTTACAACAAAGATATTTGCACCAGATTGTTCATTGCAGGTCAATTCATAATTGCCAAGTCATGGAAGAAGCCCAAGTGCCCATCAACCCATGAACAGATTAATAAATTGTGGTATATGTATACCATGGAATACTATACAGCCTTAAAAAAAGATGGATACTTTACCTCTTTTATGTTTACATGGATGGAGCTGGAACATATTCTTCTTAGTAAAATATCTCAAGAATGGAAGAAAAAGTATCCCCTTTACTCAGTACTATTATGAAACCAATTTGTAATCACTCACACTTTCACAAGGAAGATAAACCACAACTATAGCCCAAGATGATGGAGGGAAGAGGAGGGGGATGGGAGGGGAAGGGTTAGATCCGATCGAAGGAATCATCTTCCATCAGTGGAACCATTCCTATTGTTCATATTGCAAGAGTACATGTCAAATCTATTAAGTATAGAGTATAAATGTCTTAACACAATAATTAAGTAAATGAGGTGAAGGCTATATTAACTAGTTTGATGTAAGCACTTCTAATTGTATATAAAAATCAGCACATTGTACCCCATAAAGGGGGTACATGATCAATGTATACATGATCTATGTGTTAATGACTTAAAAAAAATACTGACAGTCACACAAATAATAAACAACAGACTCTGTCTTAAATTCACAAAAAAAGAAAGAAAGAAAGAAAGAGAGAGAGAGAGAGAAAGAAAGAAAGAAAGAGCGAGCCACAAACTGGGAAGCTGAATGACACCTTCTGCACTAACCAAAATGGAGTAGTTAGTTGCTTTTCTGGTACGTGCACAGAGCAAAAATATGTATCTTTTTCCTTTGGATTCCTGCTCCAAGGATTTTCTTCTCACCCTTTCTTTCTCCCCGGGTCTCTATTCCTATCAAGGAGAACACAAAACATCCCCATGAAGGAAATGTGAGATACTCTCTGTCAGACTCAGCATCTTTCCTCTTTAGAAGGAGCAAGGCTCTGTCTTTTCCTCTTCCCCAAGCTAGGGGTTGACTATTTTATTCTAGTAACTCAACTTTCACATGTAAATTTATTCAAGTTTCAAAAACTGGCCATAAAGCCAGAGGAGCTTGCATGATTTGAAAATATTTGCATGTATGATTTAAATTCTGGAAATATTTTAGGCATCCAGATGGGTCCCAGGAAATAGGTTGAATGTTGACTATTTCTAAGGATGTACTAGAGCCAAAAATGAGGTCATGGCGGAGGGTTAGGCCTTGGTGCCCTATCCAACATGGAGCTAGAAATGACAAGAGAGACTCTATTTTAAAAATGTTTGTCCTTTGATTGACCCAGGCAGCATAATGTAACATAAATACATGCTGCAACTCTTATTTTCCTATTAAGTTCTTGTTTTCCTACATAGTTGAGGTAGCTTAAGATTAATCATGTAACCACCAGGACAGTTTCAACAAACATTCCAATCTATGGACATCAACTGTCAGTCATGTGCAGCCATAAGGGAATAGGCTATGATTAGGTAATGGTTTGGTAGTAAAGGGTCCAAGTGGCGGGAGGTTAAGGAATGACCCAATGGGATAAGAACATGATTGGTGGACAAGCAGGACATTGCCCAAGGGCTTGAAAGAGTATATGAAAGTTTAGGATTCATTGTGGAAGGTGGTGCATTATTTCAACTGCCCCTCCTTGTTGGAGCTTTTCTTCATCTCTGAGTAAAAATCTTTCTTTGCTACTTTTCCTGGTCTGTGACTCAATTTCTTGCATCACTGAGACTAAGAATTCATGAGGATACTTATTGGTACCCTGCTTTTCAATGGGACTACTTTCACCTTTCCTTAAATAAAAATAATAGTAACAGCCAACATAGTCAGCTTTTGCTATGTGCCAAACATTGTACTGAGACTCTACAAACATCAACCCATTGGCAGGCTCCTCACACAGACTCATGGGCCAGGTATTATTAGACCTATTTTCAGATGAGAAAACTAAGAGGTTAAGAAACTTGCCTAAGGAAATGTTGGAAACTCAGAAAGTGGCCTAGAGCCCACTACATAAAACTTGAAAATAAATATCAAAATGTTATAAAGGTTGCCCTCCCAAACCAGGAAACAGACTAGAGAGGGTCCCTGGTGTGTCCTCGTCACAGCGGCCCTAACTGAGGACTGGACTTGTTGCTGCCACTGGCCAGGACTTAAGGCAGGAGGTCCCTTGGAGTCTTGTAGGGACTCAGTCCTTTTTCTGCAGAAGGATTCAGGCAGAGCCCTGAAGGTACTGGAACCCACACCCTTTCATCTGGGGGAAGCAAATCTTTCTACATAAGGTGATGCCAATAGCAGAGTGCCTCAATCCAGGAAAGGTGAGAGAATCACTTGAAGTACAGCTAGGCAGGGATGGAGCTTGACAACCTGTGATTCTAACGGACCTCTGGTGACCCTCCCACTGGTCTACTGGAGTGAGAAGCAAGGACCTAGATGCTTTCTTGATTGTACTTGTTGGCTTCTGTGTTTCAGGTACAAGAAACTTTTTACTAGAGTTAAGTAAGCATTCTGTATTTGAGCACATATTCTACCTTGTTCCTTCTTATGGCCTGTTTTAATTACTAGGATAGGCATTTTCCATTCAGGAGGGTGCTATGGGTTAAAGCCCTGACCCTCAGTCCCTCAGAATGTGACTGCAATTGGAGATAGGACCTAGAGAGAAACAATTAAGTTAAAATGAGGTTACGTGGCTGGGCCCTGATTCAATCTGACTGGAGTCCTTGTAAGAGAAAATTTGGACATACAAAAAGACACCAGAAGTGTGCACGCACAAGGGACAACTGTGTGAAGACACAGGGAGAAGGTGGCACCAACAAGCCTGGGAGAAACCAGCCCTGCGGACACCTTGGTCTTGCACTTCCAGCCTCCAGACCTGTGAGGAATAAATTTCTATTATTCAAGCCACCTGGCCTGTGGACTTTAGTGATGGCAGTCAGCACAGACCAAGGCAGAGAGGACCATCATCTGAACCGTGTCTAAGGAGCCTGCCCCGTGTGAGCATTGCCAGGAGGCAGGGCCCCACTTCCATTGGGAAAGCTGACAGGCTGTTTTCCTGCCTGTCAGCAGCTACAGAGGTAGAAGGTGGCTGAAGCTTGGCCCACATGGGCCCCTCCCAGTACTCAGAATTGGAGGGAGGTACATAAACAAGATAGTGCATCTCAAATCTGTCTGGTGGCAACAGTGGCTCCCTGTGTCCAGGGGCAAGTATCAGTGGTGGCAGTGGAGGAGGCCACTGTCAAATGACCCAGGACAGCAGCAGCAGCAGCCACAGTGCCCCAGCTGGGCTGTCTTGAGGCACGACCCTATGGCCTAGCTCCCTGAGTCCCTGCCCTGTCTCTCAGACCTGCCCCTCTAACCTTCCTGACAAGTCTCCCTGCTCCTTGATGGCTTTCCAGTAGATTTCCCATCTGCTTAAGCTGGCTCGAACTGACTTCTATTTTTTGCAATGAAAACCCTTGACTTCTGTGGTATTTTGTATACTTGACCTTGCTTTCTATCAGAAGTATTCTTCTTCTGGAATTCTGTTCTTCATCTGTTTAACTGCTATCCCATTTGAAGCAGAGCAATGAGGTCTCTGTTTTCCTTCTTCATTATATTCGGACAGAATCTGGAACTGCAGACTGCCTTGGCCCTCACAGGCTGCCTGAGATTAATCGTGCCCACCATTCTCTCCAGGTGTGGTGAGGTTGCCTTAGACAGGAAGTCTAGATCATGGTCTTCAGCCTTGAATTAAATGTCTCTCTATTGTCCCTTAGAGAAGTGTGTTCAGAGTGAAAATGAAGAGAAAAAGGGACCAGATTGCTTCAGCAGAGTTATGCAGAGTTTTATATCTCTGGGCATGATGGAGGGCTATAACCGGGCAGCCCCAAGAAGTATGCCTGAGTGAAAACGGGAACGTGGAATTCCACCAGATCTTCCCAATTATTTCAACAACCAGACCTTCTTTGCTAATTCCCACTTCTTACTCCAATGCCTGGGTCACCAGTTTTGAAATCTTTTATTAAAAACTGTGTTCATTAATTAACAAATTTATCTTTAAAACTCATCAAGGCATTGCTATGGAGTTTTGAGCAAATCTCTTAATCTCCCTAAGCCCCCATTTCATTATTTATAAGAAGAAAGTAATAGGACCTAACTTACAGGGTGATTTACATTAAGCAGAATCCCAAGTTCTGTCCATGCTTGGAGGCCAGAAAATGCTGTCTAAGTTGGAGGCCCCACAGGACAGGCCCACTGCCAGTGTGGCTGGTCTGCACGGTGCTTGCACACCTCCTTGGCTAGGGACATCCCCTACCCCAGCTCCAAACCCCACAAATAGGTGAGGCAGGACCTGCTGACCCCATGGCCAGGTCTGATGGAGTGATGGGAAGTGGACATTTGGCACTAACAGAAAGAACAGCTTACTGAAAACTCTCAGGTATTAGGCCATGAACAGCACTGTCGGGCAGCCCTGCTGTAGAGCGCAGAGACAGATGCATTCTCCGCATCTTTGCCGAAGCCCACCAGCCTGCTGAGCACTTCCAAGCCTCAGTGCCTCCGTTCCTGAGGGGAGGTGGCAATAGGAGCTGTACCCTGGAGCTATCGGCCCTGAGCACAGGGCAGTAACCAGCAGTTGGAGCCAGAGCAAATGGAGAGACTAGAAATGGTGGTGCTGACGGGACCCCAACTGCCCCCACACCCACGGGACTCCCAGAAACATATGGGGGAACCTTTACTCAGGAGTGTGTCCTGCATTAGTAGATGAGAGTAGGACCCAGGGAAATTTGGGTCAATGATTAGGATTAGGAGCAACATAGGAAAAACTCCCAGCACCATGTGGGCCACAGCATTGGTGCTCAATTTATGGAAGCTGCCAGCTCAGAGAATATCCACAGAAGTCGTGACTAACTATTAACTTTACTTGTCTAATGAGATGACCTTAAAAGATCCAGTGGAATGTTGAGTTTCCATTAGCTTTTTGGAAATATCAAATATCATTCTAGGACCCTTTTTCTACCCCCAATGCCTTCCTGAGGGGAGTCCAGGGGCCCAGGCTTCCAGTGGGAGGGTGTGAGGGGCAAGATGCTGTCCTCCATGCCCTAAGCTGCAGGCCAGCCAGTGGTTCCTGGAATAGGCCAGACTCCAGTATGAAAGCTATGGGAATTTTGAATGATTTATTTGCTTGGTGGTAGAGCTGGAGACCCAGTGAGGCCTATGAGATCTTGGAATATAAACAAAAAATGTCTAAGAACGACTGGACTGGGAAGATAAAATTGAGAAAAGAAAATAATATTGAATGTTGAAAACATATCTTGGGGCTGTAGGTGCTATTTTCGGGCTCCTGGAAAATGACTGAAATGCCACAATTTGAAGTATTTACTGCCAGATTGATCAACAAATGCGAGGGTGTATTAAAAGAAATAACCTTGCCAAGAAGGTGAGGCAGCCTGTAATTTTCTTGCTATCAACTTTCCATAATCATGATAATTTCTGTTGCCTTAGTGTTCAGATAAACCTCTCTGAAGGTTTTGGTTCTCAAATTGAGCCCAATCTGTGGTTTGGTATCCTGTTAAGAATCCTGTAAGAGACATCTATATACATTGCCCACCACTGAGGGATTAATCTAGGATAAAGCAATAGTGGAAGTAAGGAGGGTTAAGAAGAACAGGAGACAGGAAGGGTAGAGCTGGAAAAGGCCGATTCAATCTCTGTTGGCAGGATACAGTACAGTCGAACTTCTGTAAGGTGACCACCCAAGGAACTGGAACAAACTGGTCAACATATGGAGGTGGCCAACATAAAGAACTAGGCCTCCTATACCGATACACACATGGGATGCATGACTAGTCTATGAAAATTAGGCCAACTGAAGGTGGTCAGCTGTGGAGTTTCTACTATATATCAGTGAATTTCAGAGCTTGATGAAAGCGGTGGAGATCATTTTTTTTTTATTTTTAACCTTGTACCATACTCTTTCTTGTCTTATTCCTCAACATATAACTTAATTTTGTTTAAAGGAAATTAACCCTTTGCATTTTAATCAGAGATTATTGGACATTTCCCCTCTTAATGGTTTCATACAAATTTATAATTTGGGAAAGTAGACGTCCCATTGTCAGATTGTCAAGCTTATTTAAGTCCACAATTGATTTGTTAATTTTGCCAAAGTAATAAAAGTAACAGTAACGTCTGACTTGAGTTTGTTACGTGGCATACGTTGTCGTAAGCACTTTATCAACATTATCTAACCTAATATTTAGAACAATCTGATGCAGGGATAGTAATATACCCATTTTATGGATGAGGCAACTGAACCTATCTTTCAGGTAGAATGCTTTCAGTTTCAACTAGCCAGAAAACCCAGCTTAAAGTGGCTTGAACAATATAGAGACTTAGGAACTCGTGCTATTAAAGAAAAGTCCAGAGGTTACTGAGGAGCAGGCCCAATTCAGTCAGAACTCACTTCATCTCTGATCTTCCTGGCTTTGCCCTCTTCCCTACCTCAGATTCGTTCTCAAGGTGACCGGCAGCCGTGAAGACAGATGCAAGAACTATGTCCCTCATAGCCACACAGGATGATATCCAATATCTTCCCCTGCTGCTCTCTGTGAAGAATGAGGAAAAGCTCCCTGAGCCCTAACACACTTCCTCTCATGCCTCCTTGGCCCGAGATATCATTCCTGCCCATGTGGGAGCCGGCAGCCAGATGAGTTGAATGCCTTGTGCTGACTGCCATGGGCCCTAGTTTTGGAACCAATCTCTGGCAAGGGGCATGGGATTGTTTTTAGACCAATTAGAGCCTTGCTTGTGTAAAATTGAGTTCAGTGATTTCAAAGGCTCTTCCTCGAAGGGCAGTGTAAGTGAGATGCCGGCTCAGGCTCTTGGTTCTGCCCCCTTGGATGGGCCCCTGAGTCAACCTAAGCGACATTTTCCTCAGCTGTCAAATGATTACATTTCTCCACCAGAGGACCTCCAGGCCCCTTCTAGCTCCAAGCACCCGAGGGCTGATTACACCTTCAGTGCCCTCCCTCTCCTCATTCCCCTTGACCCTCCCAGTCAGTACAGGGGCACCGTCCCTCTTTTCTGCAGCTCACCCATTTGTCAAAGTGGGAGCAGCAGAACGGCCTTCCTGGTTGTGTCAGATAGAACAAATCTCCGCACAATCTAACACTGAGTAATACATTTTCTCCCACTGGGGTAGTACTTAGCTCAGTGCTGTAGACTATTACGTTGTAACTTGCTCATTTCATTTATTAACTCAACAAGTATTTATTGAGCACTTACAATGAGCCAACGTACTAGGTGACGAGTGACGACACACAGGTTTTGCCCTTGTAGAGCTTATGTATCTAGCTCAGTGCCTTGCACATAAGCCAAAGCACAGGTGCCTGTAACAACCCAGCAGACTTGTCACACAGACTGGGAAGGGGTGCGAAGAACAATAAATGTAGGTCAGGGATAGACAGAGTGTGTGGGAGGCTGGGGGCTCCAGGGAGCCTTACCAAGGTAGCAGCAGGTGAATGAAAATGGACAATGTGGGAGAGGAGCCTCCAGCTAGTGGTAAAGGCAGTAGCAAAGGTCTAGGGACAGGGAAAGATTGGTAAATTCGCAGATAGCCAAGGAGACTGGAACAGCAGGGGTGCCATGGGGGAGATGTGTTCAAGGAGCTAGTCTGAAGCTGGGTCACAAAGGGCCTTGTGAGGCTTGGGGAGGACTCTGGATTTTATTCTGAGTGTGTTGGGCAGTCAGGTTATTGTTGTTGTTGCTGTAGTGCACACTTACTAAGCTTTTATTATGTACTGATCAATTATGCTAAATGCTTTCCATGGGCCATCTTCTCCACTGCTCCAGACAGCTCTATTGCCCTTTGGAATCAGATTAATTAAGGCTTAAAACTCATCCCTTCCACTTTCCAGCTGTGTGACTTTGGCCAAGATGCTGAACATCTGTGTGTCTCAGTTTCTTCCTTGTAAAATGGGAACCAAAATACTTATCTCACAGGGCTATTGCAGGATTCAGTGAGAGCGTGTTTGTTACGCAGCCATCAAGACGCCTGCACTTAGGAGGCACCGTCCATAGTTTTTGCTCCTTGCTCCTTCCTCTTTGATGTCCTTTCCTTCAGGCTGGTGGCCAGTCTGAACTCATTTTCCTAGCTGTTTATTATCCAGCTCAGTGCCTTGTATACGACAGTGACCAGGTCTGAACTCATTTTCATAGCTGCTTATTATCCAGTTCAGTGCCTTGTATACAGCAGTGACCAGTGAAATTCATTTGCATGAATAAATGCAACAACTGTAACTGGGGCCGGTCATTCCAAGGAGGTGAGGTATTGCATCAAGGCTGTGGGCTGGGGTAGGAAGAGAAGGGGAGCTGGGAGGTAGGAGACACCGGTGCAAGGAAGAGCAAGGCGCATTATAGGACTGGTAAGGGGGCGTTTGGGTGGGTTGTGAGGAAGCTCTATGCCCATGGCCTTGAATATTGAAGATTTTATGTTCTTCAGCAAGAAAAATAGGTTCCCACATAAGTTTTATTAGTAGGAGGGCATAGAGTGCAACCTCTAGCTGAGTGATTTTCCTAGTGTGTGCTGGGAAAATTTTTGAAGATCATTAATTAAATTATTTTCAAAAGACTTTCAAATCATAGTTAGTATGTTATTATTATTATTTTTTTTTGATCAACATAATTTAAGTGTGCCGCGGAATTTGACTATAGGTTCAAGTGTTCCCTGAGATAAAAAAGTTTGAAAAACACTGCTATTAGCTGGATTGCTATTGCTGACACCTAGCATAGCAAATGTGCTTTAGTCATTTCATGTCTGCTGCCTCTACTACACGGCAAAGTTTCTTATCAAGAACAAGGGTTAATGAGCAAGAGTAAGATCCTGCCTCTACAAAAACTAGAGAAATTAGCCAGGTTTGGTAGCATGTGCCTGTAGACCCTGCTACTTGGAATTTGGTTGAGACTGGAGGATGGCTTGAGCCCAGGAGTCCGAGGTTGCTGTTAGCTAGGCTGATGACACTGTGCTCTGTTAAGGCTGTTACCGAAACAGGGTAGTAAAAGAAGTGGGAGTATCTGCAGATTGTTACTTTAGCTAGAGTGATCCAGGAAGTCTTCTTTGAGGAGGTGATACCTGAGTGCTGAGAGAGAGACAAGCACGTGAAAATCCAGGGAAAGGATTCCAAGCAGGGAGGCCTTGAAGTATTCAAGGGCCAGAAATAGTCCAGTGGGACTGGAGGTTAGGGTGACAAGCGGAGGGTTGAATGGGGCAGACTTGGAGTGGCAAACACAGGTTGGATTGTGTAGGGCCTTAAAAAGACTTTGGATTTCATTCTAATCATAATGTAAGATAATCATAACATAGTTCTAATTATAATGTTTGGAAGGCTTATGTGAGAAAGTAGGCCAGATTTAGGCAATATAAAGGTCACTCTGGCTGCCAGGTAGAGAATGGATTGTGGGGGCCAAGAGCAGCAGCAGGGGCTGGGACCAGACGCAGTCGCTATGGTTTAAGTGTACATGTCTCTCCCAAGTTCAGGGTGAAACTTAGTCCCAGTGCAATGGCATCCAGAGGTGCAGCCTTTAGGAGGGGATTGGACCATGAGGGCATCTTACACAGGAGGGGATTAGGCCATGAGGGTCTACACAAGGGTCTGAGTGAGCGTGTTGGGCCCTCTTCTGTCCTTCTGCGTGTGAGGATGTAATGTTATTTCTTCCACCACATGAGGACACAGCAACAAGGCAGTGTCTTGCAGTCCCCCCCCCAGACACTGAATCTGTTGGCATCTTGATCTTGGACTTTCCAACCTCCAAAGCTGTAAGAAATACATTTCTTACAAATTACCCAGTCTAAGGAATTCTGTTAGAGCAAGAGGAACGGACTAAGAGGAACCCAGTCTAAGGAATTCTGTTAGAGAAAGAGGAACAGACTAAGACTCCAGTTCATTTTGTGTTACTAGAAAGGAACACCCAAGGCTGGGCACTTTAGGAAAAATGAAGTTTATTGGGCAGCACCTGTGGCTCAGCGAGTAGGGCGCTAACCCCATATACCAAGGGTGGTGGGTTTGAACCCAGCCCCAGCCAAATTGCAACAAAAAAATAGCTGGGCATTGTGGCGGGCGCCTGTAGTCTCAGCTACTCGGGAGGCTGAGGCAAGAGAATCGCCTAAACTCAAAAGCTGGAGGTTGCTGTGAGCTGTGTGATGCCAGGGCTCTCTACCAAGGGCGATAAAGTGAGACTCTGTCTCTATAAAAAAAAAAAAAATAGCTGGTCATTGTGGTGGACTTCTGTAGTCCCAGCTACTTGGGAGGCTGAGGCAAGAGAATCACCTGAGCCCAGGAGTTGGAGGTTGCTGTGAGCTGTGATGCCACGTACTCTACGGAGGGTGACAAAGTGAGACTCCATCTCTAAAAAAAAATTTAATTTAATTTAATTTAAAAAAAGAAGATAAAAGAGGTTTATTTAGTTCAGAGTTCTGCAGACTGTACAAAAAACCTGGTGCAAACATCTGTGCTGCTTCTGGTGAAGGCTTTTCTGCTGAGTCAAAACAGGGTGGAGAAAGTCAAGGGGGAAGCAGATACATAGGAAGAGGGACCAACCCAGGGCATCCTGGATTTATATTCTAATAACTCACTCTTGTGGGAACTAATCCACTCCCCTGAGAACCAGTGCAGTCTCATGAGAGTGAGAACTCACTCACTGCATGGGAGAATAGGAGAGCAGGAGAAAGGCGCAGAGCCAGTCTTGATGGATCTGCCCCATGATCCAAACACCTCGCACCAAGCCCCACCTCCCAACACCACCTCACTGGGGATCAGATTTCAGCGTGAGAGTTGGTGGAGTCAAATGAGCCATATCCCAACTGAGAGATGGTGGGATCTCAGACCAGAGTTACAGCAGTGATGATGGCAAAAAGAGGCCATATGTGGGGTACAGCTCAGAGGTAGAACCACAAAATTTGCTGGTCAATTGTATGTGTAGTTTGGTTTAGTTAGAATTATAAATGGCTGTATCCAAATTAATAAGGTAGAAGTTTATTTTTCTCTTAGGTCAAAGGTCCAGGGCTGATGAGGCATGCTGTACTAGCCACCAATTTTGTCTTTCTTCTCTACAATTTCTCTCTTTTAGAATAGGAATGCATCCTATTCCACTGTTGTCTTTTGGAAGGACAGAAATTGTCTGGTTTCACAGATTCCCAGCTGGAGAGGAATTTTGCCTCAAGATGAACCATACCTTGCATGTCACCCATTCCTGATTTAGAAGATACTTAGATGAGACTTGAGACTTAGAGCAGACCACTGGAATGGGTTAAGATTTTGGGATTGTTGAGGTGGAGAGAGAATATTTTGCATATATAAAAGACATGAATTTTGGGGCAGCACCTGTGGCTCAATGAGTAGGGTGTCAGCCCCGTGTACTGAGGGTGGTGGGTTCGAACCCAGCCCCGGCCAAACTGCAACAAAAAAATAGCTGGGCATTGTGGCAGGAGCCTGTAGTCTCAGCTACTCAGGAGGCTGAGGCAAGAGAATCACCTAAGCCCAAGAGCTGGAGGTTGCTGTGAACTGTGACGCCATGGCACTCTACCGAGGGCAATAAAGTGAAGCTCTGTCTCTAAAACAAAAACAAACAAAACAAGACATTAATTTTGAAAGTCTAGAGGTTAAAATATTATGGACTAAATTGTGTTCTCCTAAATTCTTATATTGAAGCCTCAAGCCCCTAACGTAACCGTATGTGGAGACAGGAACTTTAAAGAGCTAATCGATGTTATATGAAGTCAGACGTGTGGGGCTGTAAGCCAACATCACTGGTTCCTTATAAGAAGAGAGCAGGGCACTATGGGAGACACACAGGTGGAGAGGAAAGGCTGAGTGAAAACACAGCAAAAAGGTGGCCATCTGCAAACCAAGGAGAGAAGCCTCGGGAGAAGCAAAACCTGGTGACACCCTTGACCTTAAATTTCCAACCTCTAGAACTAGGAGAGAATAAATTTCTTACATTTCCGGTGTTCGAGCCTTCCCATCCATGGCATCTTGTTAAGGCAGCCCAAGAAGACTAACCTGCATTTCTCCTGTCACCTCCAAATCCACCCTTTATTGCTGTTTGTGCCACTGGAACTGGACCCTATTAGTATTTTCCCTTTGCAGGTTAGCACGGGTATTAGTCTTGTCAGCGGACGGTGTGGGGTTGGGGGGGGAGTTTCTCTTCTTGCTCATGGTGCTCTTTTCTTTCCTCCTGCTCCTGCAAGGTGACTGCCACTGGCATGGACGTGGGCTACCTGCTCAGCCACCTGCCTTGGTCCACCAGCTGTGGATCAGCTTGAAGGGAAAGACGAACTGAAGTGACCCAGTGAACTTTCTTGTCTCAGTGGGCTATAACCAACCCCTCTCCAGTGGGTTCTGGACCTTCTCCCTTCAAGTTTATTCCTTTTCTTGGGATAAAGAAAATATCTTTATATTTTCAAGTTTATTCCTTTTCTTGGGATAAAGAAAATATCTTGTGGCTCAGCCATAAGATATTCTTTAGAGTTCTCTTTTATCCTTTCTTAGCACCTAATGCCCTGTAAATAATGAGTAATTCTTTATATTAAACTTTGTTCAAGTTATATCTCCTGATTGGTGCCTGAGCGATGTGCATGCTAATAGATCACTACTGTGCCATCAGAGCATGTGACTCTCTTCATGTGGTCCAAGACAGTATCTGCATTCCAGACATCAAGATAGAGGGAGGAATGAAGACGAGACCAACGATGGTCCCTTAACACTTACGTGGACATCCAGTTGGCTAGAACCAAGTCACAGGGAAGCTGAGAAAGGTAGTCTTCATTCCGATTGTACATATGCCCTGCAAACTTATTTTATTATGAAAGAAGGGGGCAATGAGCACTGGAGATAAATCGCTGTCCCTACCATGTGAGTCAGAAGGAAGATCAAGGAATCAAGGACGACTGCCAGATTTTTGCATAAGCAAAGAGTACAGATGGTGGTGCCATTTACTACGATGGGTAAGACTGGGATTGGAGCAGGTTTGGGGGTAGGGGTGGGTGGGAAAAAGACCACGGGTTTTATTTTGCCATGTCAGAATTGATATCCTTTCATTAGAAATTTGAGCCGAGCCATTGATGACAGAACACTGGAACTCAGTGGAGTCATCAGCATATAAATGGCATTTTGAGTTCTATAATTGGATGAGGTCACCACCTAGGGCAAGAGTATCAAAAGAGAAGAAGAGAACAGAATACACAGCCTGTGGCTGCAACATCTGGAGGCCAGACGGAGGCAGGGACCCAGCAAAGAGGGCTAAGAGGAAGCAGTTACTGGTATCTGATGATATTAAGAATTGTTATTATTTTTTTCAGTTGTGATAATGATGGCCTAGTTATCTTTCTTATAATAGAGCCCAAATATCGAGATACTACATACTATATACTAAAATATTATAGATGAAATAATGTGCCTGGACTTACCAAAACTTGGGGAGCGGAAGTAGGAGGGTCACGAGTTGAATTGTCACGGGAACAAGGGAGTTCATTATCTCATTCTTGTATGCTTTTGTACACATTTATAACTTTCCATAATGCAACAATGAAAGAGAAAACAATGAGCAGCCACTCAAGTAGGATGACCAGTAGGATATTGTGATGTCATGAAGCCTAGGGAAGGATACGTTTCATGAAGGAAGCAGTAATCACTGTCCACTGCTGCTGCGGGCAAGGAGGGTGGGGACCGAGAGTGGATCAGACAACGTAGCTGTCATTGATAATCTTGTAGGGCCATCAATGGGCTGGTGCAGGCAAAGTCTGGTGGGAGGGGGTCATGCAGAGAATGGAGGGGAAGTGGAAAGAGAAAGACCAACAACATTACTCCTCTAGAGAAGAACAGAGAAATGTGGAAACAGCTGGAGAGGGGAGAGGGTTCAAGGAACTTATTTAAATAGGTCACATTAGGACTTATGAATATGCTGATTAGAAGGATCCAGCAAGGACAAAATGGATGGTGTGGGAGAGGTAGCTGGATGGAGAACATGAGGACAAGTGCAGGCCTTGCATGGGGGGCAGGGGTTCTTCTTCCTCTGTCCCAGCTGATGAGATAAAGTATGTGGGTCTAGACACAGGTTTCCGGGTTGGTGGTGGGAAGATAAAGAAGTTTTCATGTAATCACAAGCAGCATCTCAGTGAAGTACAAAATGAAGTCACAAGCTGAAAAAGCAAGTTTTGAGGTGGGAAGAGAAGGTGCCAAATAATATTCTGGAAGAGGAAATGTGGAGTCCCTTAAGAACTGTCATGAATTTAAAGTAAAAAAATAAGCAGTAGGATGGTGTGAAGGGCTCCACCCAGTCTCAGCTGCTGCAGGGAAGGAGGAGGCAGATGGCTGGGTGTGGCGAGGGGAGGAGCTGGACCAAGAGAATCCAGCGGTGGGAGAGAAGAGGCTTGTGAGGAAGAGGCTGAATTAATGGACCACAGGCTCTAGGCCTGGGAAGGAGGGAATTGAGTGAGCAGCTCTGTATGTGGACTGGTGTGTGTGTGTACATGCGTGTCCTGGGGAGGAGAGGGCCTTATGACTTTGCAGTGTAGATGGGAGGGGGACTCAGTGAGAGAGTCAGGAAGGGAGGAGGGTGGCCAGGAATGAATGGGTGTTTGAAGCACCAAATGAAGGGGGGGCGGTTATTGGTCAAGACAGGGTCCAGCTGTGACTGTGCAGACAGATGGCTGAGGTGGGCAGACAAAGTGACCACTGGGGTCAGAGAATAAGAAGCTAAGAGACTGGGTTCTGCTCCCGTCCTCCCCATCCAGGGTCAAGCACGGGGCTTGCTGACTAAATGTTAGGCAGGAGGCTGGGTACAGCGAGGGCAGGGAGCAGGGATGGGATTTAGAAATGGATGTAGGAGAGTAAGAGAGGTAAGAGCTGTCTCTAATGGTGCCCCAGCCCCGTGGGTCTGCCCAGAATGCTGCCATTTGTGGGCAGTCTCCACACTCTAATGGAGCACTCTGAGAAAGGCACATTCGACCCATTCCACTTACTGTTTATGAGCACTCGCCGTGTGTAGAACACCAGGCTGGGCGTGAAGAGCCACTGGGGAAGCTGGTAGTCTAGTTGGACAGAGAGCGCAACATGTGCATAAAACTGTCAGGCAGCCCATGCTAAGTGCCAAACAGTGAATAATTAGCTTTGGTGAAGTGAATTCTGGGAGAGGTTTTTGGGAAACTACAGTCTCAGGAAGGCCTGCTTTAATTTGGGGTGTAACTCAGAATGAGGACTCCACAAACCAGAAACTTGCCAACTGAGACACCTGGATTGTTTATTTGCTAATTATCCTCCAGGCTCTCCTCCCACCCCTTTCCTGAAATGTTCCCTGAACCATGAAGTGTTAGGGTTTTCCAGAGAAATCAAATCAGGACATACAGACACAGACATACACACACACCCACCATGGGTAGGGCGCTGATTGCAGTATTTTAAGGCCTTGCTCATTGGATGTGGAGACTGGCAAACTTAAAAGCCAAAGGATAGGCCGGCAGGCTGGAAATTTCAGTATGAGTTGCTATTGGTGTTTTGAGTCCAAATTCTGCAGCCAGCAGATGGGAAACTCGGGCAGAGTTTCTGTGCTGCAGACTTGAGAATTTCTTCTACTTTGAGGAGCCTCAGTCATTGCTTTTAAGGCTTTCACCTGAAAGGGGGGGGGCCCACATTCCTTATGGAGAATCATCTGCCTTACTCAAAGTCTACATATTAAATCTGTTTCATCTTAAAAATACTTTCACTGGAACATCTCTAATGGTGTCTAACCAAACAACTGGGCGCAATGGACACATGAAATTAACCTAGAAGATAATCAGCATTACAGGAGTCTAAACCCATTTTACTCCATGTAGAATTTAATACATTTCTTACTAAATGTAAAATGAGAACAATTGTGCTGTTTTTTTTTTTTTTCTTTGAGGATCATAGGTTTGTTGGGAGGCGAGGCTCTATTTTGACTCATTTTTTTACCTACCCCCAAACTTATCAGAAGTTGCCAAGTTGTCAGGGCCTTTGTTACACACTTCATGTGCATTCTTCTTATTATTTTTTTATGGGAAGCAAAGGGGATTGGGGAGCCTCATAGTGTGCGAGGCTCCTGTTACAAAATCCCGTAGACTGGGTAGAATATAAACAAGAGGCATTTGTTTCTTCTTATTGCAAGTTTGAAAGTTTGAAATCTCAGGGGAGCTCTCTGGAGTCTCTATAACTGGTACTGATCTCACGAAGAGGCCTCCACTCTCATGACCTAATCACCCGCCAAAAGCCTACTTCTTTATTTGTCTTTTCTTTTTTTTATTAAATCACAGCTGCGTACATTAGTGCAATCAAGACGTACAATGTGCTGGTTCCATATACAATCTGAAATGTTTTCATCAAACTGTTTAACATAGCCTTCATGGCACTTTCTTAGTTATTGTATGAAGACATTTGTATTCTGCATTTAGTAAGTTTCACCTGTACCCTTCTAAGATG
>CAUYRH010100031.1:0-12879 GCA_963574655.1 Perodicticus potto | reverse complement strand
AGCCTCAAGCTGTCACCCTGGATAGAGTGCCGTGGCATCACAGCTCACAGCAACCTCCAATTCCTGGGCTCAAGCGAGTCTCTTGTCTCTGCCTCCCAAGTAGCTGGGACTACAGGCGCCCACCACAATGCCCAGCCATTTTTTGGTTGCAGCCGTCATTGTTTGGTGGCCCGGGCTAGATTCAAACCCACCAGCTTAGGTGTACATGGCTGGCGCCTTAGCTGCTTGAGCCACAGGCGCTGAGCCAAATTAATATTCTTTTAAAAAATTGTCCTATTATTATATCAAAGAGACACCTGGACCACCATATTTACAGCACTGCTCACAATAACTGAAATATGGAAGAATCCTGGAAGTCAGATGAATGGATAAAGAAAATGAGGTAGTGTGTGTATGCACAATGGGATACTAGTCATCCTTAAAGGGAGCGGGAAGGATCCTGTCATTTGCAACAATATGGACAAATCTGGAGGACTTTATGCTAAGGAAAATAAGCCAGGAACACACTGGTAAGTAAACATTGCCTGTTCTTGCTCAATAGGTGGAAACTGAAACAACATTGATCTCAAAGAAGTAGGAACTTTTGGTTCTAAAACGGCAACATATAAAGGAGCTAGATTCACCCCTACACACACAAAGAACCAAAAAATAAATAAAGCACCAAAATTGCCACCAGAAATATCTTAGAACTCTAATACAAAGCTGAGATAGTTCCTGGGCCCACAGATAAGTAAGAGAATTGGACTTCCTCGCCTGTGATCCCCCTTTCTCCATTCTGCCATTACCCATTGTGTAGAAAATAATCCCCCAACTCTCAGTATCTACACTGGAAATGGCGAGATCAAGGTGGGCAAGCTTCACCACTACCTAGCATTCCCTTGCAGAAGAGCTGTCCTTGCTTTAACCCACAGTTAAAGTGCCTGACAGGAGAAATATCCCTAAAGACAGACAGAGACAAGTGTGAGAGCAGGAGCACCATCCCCAGACCCAGTAACACCGCTCTTGTAACTCAGGCAAAGGAGACGCCAAGTCAGAGAGGCTGCTCAGCAGCGCCAGACTGTAGCAGGCTCGTCCCACGGGTCCCTGAGTGAGAACTCCTATGAGCCTTCCCGTCCTTCTAGGAGATCCCCGTCAGGACCTCCTTCATTTGGAAGTGCAGCGCTCTCATTTACTAAGCCAAGGCAAACCAAAAAGGAGGCTGTGACCTAGTGATCAAGAAACTCCAAGCAAATATGTCCAAGGAAAACCAAAACAAGCCAGATCGAGAAGATTGGAATAAATGTCTAATCCTTCAATGCAAAGACACACATGTGTATCTACAAGAATCAACAACAAACAACAAGCAGGGAGCCAGGACCTTCCCAAATGGGGGAAGCAAGGAACCAGCAGATAGTGGTATGTTAATGATCTGACCAAGGATTCAAAAGAGTAGTTTTAAGCAAACCTAGTGATCTTCAGGATAACACAGAAAAGCAATCCAGAATTTTATCAGAGAAGTTTAACTAAGAGATTGAAATCATTTTAAAAACTCAAATAGAAATCTAGGAGCAGGGTCGGCGCCCATATCTCAGTGGGTAGGGCGCCAGCCACATACACCAAGGCTGGCGGGCTCAAGCCTGGCCCAGCTAAACAACAATGACAACTGCAACCGAAAAAAGAAAACAATAGCTGGACGTTGTGGCTGGTGCCTGTAGTCCTAGTTCCTCGGGAAGCTGAGGCAAGATAATTGCTTAAGCCCAAGAGTTTGAGGTTGCTGTGAGCTGTGACACCAATGCACTCTACCAAGGGTGACCCAGAGAGACTCTGTCTCAAAAAAAAAAAAAATCTGGGAGCAGAGTAATACATTTGCTGCATTGAAAAATTTGTTTAGCAAATTTTTGAGGCTCTCAACCGGCCAAACAGATCAAGCAAAAGAAAGCTTCAGTCTCCTTGAAAACAAGCTATTTGAAAATATACAGAGGAAAAGAAAGAGAAAAGAATAAAAAGCAATGGATCGGTGCCCGTAGCACAGTGGTTACAGCACCGGCCCCATGCACCGAGGCCAGCAGGTTCGAACCTGGCCTGGGCCAGCTAAACAACAAAGCAACTACAACAAAAAAAATAGCTGGCATTGCGGCGGGTGCCTGTACTCCCAGCTATTTGGGAGGCTGAGGCAAGAGAATCACTCAAGCCCAAGAGTTTGAAGTTGCTGTGAGCTGTGACGCCATGGCACTCTACCAAGGGTTACAAAGCAAGATTAAGAAGAAAATTTTAAAATTTAAAATTTAAATTAAGAAGAAAATTGTAAAATTTCTGGAAACAAATAAAAATGGAAATACACATATACTAAAAATCTATTTGATGCAGCAAAGGCAGGGCTAAGAGGGAAATTCTTAGCAATAAACTCCTACATCAAAAAAGTAAAAAGACTTTGGAAATAACAAGTATAGCAGAGGATCTTCAAGGCTGGGAAGGGTAGGGAGAAGCAGGAGACAGGGAGAGATTATTAAAGGATACAAAATTAGAACTAAATAGGAGGAATCAGTTCTATTGCTATATAGCACTAATAGAATGACTATAGTTAAATATTAACATAATATAGTAGATATATTATATACTTTCAAATAATTAGTAGAATACTAAATGTTCCCAACACAAAGAAATGATAATTATTTGAGATGCTGGATATGCTAATTGCCCTGATATGATCACTCTACATTCTATGTATCAAAACAATATTAGTAGCCAATGAATATGTATATTATTATTAAAATTTTAAAATTAAGCGCAGCACCTGTGGCTCAAGTGGCTAAGGCAGCAGCCACGATACACCTGAGCTGGCGGGTTTGAATCCAGCCTGGGCCCACCAAACAACAATGACAGCTGCAACCAAAAAATAGCCAAGCGTTGTGGCAGGTGCCTGTAATCCCAGCTACCTAGGAGGCGGAGGCAGGAGAATCGCTTGAGCCCAGGAGTTGGAGGTTGCTGTGAGCTGTGATGCCACAGCACTCTACCCAGGGTGACAGCTTGAGGCTCTGTCTAAAAAAAAAAAAAAACCAAACAAACAAAAATTTTAAATTAAGATTAATTAAAATTAAAATCTTAAATTGTCAATTAAGAAATAATTTTAAAAATTGCCCTGCTCCAACTCAGTGCAAGAATTGGCATAGTGCCTCAGAAGCCTATTGCCTGGTAGCAGATCAAATAGAAAACTAATTCTGATAACACAGCAGCATGCAGCAAATGCTACAAGAAAAGTGGAAATACTTTTTTTTAGGGCTATGGAAGCCCTAAGGTGGAGAGATTTCCTTCCACTGAGGCAACTTCTTTAAGAATTGATATTTGAGGCTCGGCGCCTGTGGCTCAACAGGCTAAGGCGCCAGCCATGTACTCCTGAGCTGGCGGGTTCGAATCCAGCCCGGGCCCGCCAAACAACGATGGCTGCAACCAAAAAATGGCCGGGCGTTGTGGCAGGCGCCTGTGGTCCCAGAAACTTGGGAGGCGGAGGCAGGAGACTCGCTTGAGCCCAGGAATTGGAGGTTGCTGTGAGCTGTGATGCCACAGCACTCTATCCAGGGGGTGACAGCTTGAGGCTCTGTCTCAAAAAAGAAAAAGAATTGATATTTGAACTGGTTCTTGGAAAACAGTTGCTGTTTCTCAGAAGGCAGGAAACTGAGGCAGAGTGCATTTAGGGAGAAGGAGGCAGGGAAACAAAGCCAGTGAGGTAGCAAAGTGTTATTTGTCCTGGACACAGGGAGGCCGGAGAAGAAAACCTGGCTCAGTTGGGGTGGAGTGTGGAGGGTGGTGGGTGGGGAGGTAGTGAGAGGGAGATGTGAGGGTGAACACAGCAGGAGCTGGAACGCTGGCCCGAGAGACTTGATGCAGTCACAGAGGAGCAATTCTCTGTGACTGCATCAGAGGAGCATTCGAGTAACCCGCAGTGCAATGCAAAGGTGGTGATGGTTAAGGTGTTGCTAGGAGAAGAGGCTCCGCCGGCCTCCTGAGTCCTTACGGAAAATACCTGAGCCCAAGCTCTTAGTGACTTTGTAAAGTGAGGGTATTTGACACCTTTTGTTTTCGGCCTTAGTTCTTAATTAGATTCGAGAACAGTGGAGAATCTCATGTGTCTCCCAGTACACAGAGCTGTAACTCTGGTGAAGAACTTCAACATGGGGTGGGATTGAAGTTTAAATACTGGAGCTTGCCTTGGGTCACACCCATGAGTCTATGGTAAAGTCTCCTGCCTTTTTTTTTTTTTTTTTTTTTGAGACAGAGCCTCAAGCTGTCACTCTGGGTAGAGTGCCGTGGCATCACAGCTCACAGCAACCTCCAACTCCTGGGCTCAAGCGAGTCTCCTGCTTCCGCCTCCCAAGTAGCTGGGACTACAGGTGCCCGCCACAATGCCCGGCCATTTTTTCTTTGGTTGCAGCCACCGTCGTTTGGTGGGCCCGGGCTGGATTCGAACCCGCCAGCTCAAGTGTACGTGGCTGGCGCCTTAGCCCGTTGAGCCACAGGCACCGAGCCAAAGTCTCCTGCTTTTGAAGAGATGGGGATGTGTTTATAAGTACCATTAGTAAAAGAAGAACAATAAAAACAACTAGTCTTGCATTTTTTAAATTGGTTTCATCTGGGGTAAAAAGAAGATAGTGATTTAGTTGCTATATTATTTTTTTTCATTCTTTTATTCGTTCATTCACTACATCTCCATAGGGCTCCTATGTCGTGGAGACTGTTGATTTTGTCCACTTAGCATCCAGTCTCCCATAACAGAACTCCGACTTTGCTTGGTGACTCCACCCCCCACATGAATCCATTTGCTTTGGTGGAAGTGGTTCCACCCCCAACTCCAAAAGCAAACATGTGACTCAGGCCGGGTCAGAGGTCACACTTTGCTGGCTCTCCTGAGTGGGTCAGGGCTGTGCATGTGAAGCAATCGGAGCTCACATAGCTCAGTTCACCTCCTGAGGGAAGATGGTGAAGAAATAACCCCTTATTTTGCCAACACTGACATGGAGAGTTGTGTTATAAGTGGAATTGTCGGGATTCATCTTTTTTTTTTTTTTTTTTAGAGGCAGAGACTTACTTTGTCACCCTAGGTAGAGTGTGGTGGCATCACTGCTCACAGCAACCTCCAGCTCTTGGGCTTAGGCGATTCTCTTGCCTCAGCCTCCCAAGTAGCTGGAACTACAGGTGCCTGCCACAACGCCTGGCTATTTTTTGTGGCAGTTTGGCTGGGGCCAGGTTTGAACCCGCCATCCTCGGTATATGGGGCTGGCTCCCTACTCACTGAGCCACAGACACTGCCTTTGTTGGGATTCATCTTAACGCCACAAAGGCAGACATCAGGGTCAAGAAATGTGGAGAGCAAATAGAGTCCTAATAAGCTGCTTAAACTCCATGGCCCTCTCTTGCCTGTTTACCCATCGGAATTTGCAGTTACATCAGCTTGCTTTGTTAAGGCCACTTTGGGTAAGACTCCTACTTGAACCAACCTGGAATACTGGCCTGGCACTATGGGGTATAGCTCTGACCATAGTCCCAAAGTTTATCAGCTGTTCCCTGTCAAATAAATACAAATAAAGCCCAGCCCAGCCTTTGCTATGATGCAATAATCGGCTGGCTTCACTCAGAAAAAATAAAGCTACCCTCTGTCCCATCCAGCCCGAATGTTTTTTTAAAACTATTAAGTTAGAAACCAGTCGACAGATTTCAGACAGCAAAGTCATAGTCACAACTATGCTGGCCACATTATCAACTTTTGTCCCTGCTTAATAGTTTTTCTCTTTTGCCAAAGGCCTAGTGTGTTCTGGGCAGAAGTGATGTCTGTTTTGTTTTTTCCAATAAGTGGCTTTGTGCACTTGGGCAGAATATCTAATCTATGTTAAATCTATTTAATCTACTTTCTCTGAACCTCCCTGTTCTAGGTACCTTGTCTGAGTGTTCTCATTTCTGAAATGGGGTGGAGAGACATAATGTCTGCTGTTTCACCTTAAAAGATATATATCTTGGAAGTGACAATGATATATGGGCGACTGCAAAAGTTTTAAGACACACTGTGTTGAACCCATTATTTCACTTCCAAGAAACACAGTCAGCGTGTCCTTTTTGATTCACCCATGGCAAGTTTCGTCCGGTTTGGCTTATTGGTATTGCTTGGGGGGCTTCATTTGTTTCCGTCTGAGCAGATTTTATGTTTCTTGATTTTTGTGTATTTCAAAACTGTCATAATGACCAACACATGTGTGTGTGAACATATATTTATTTAATATATATGCAAAAGAGAGTTAAAGATTTAGATGTACCATAAATGAAAACATAAAAAAAATGTATATTTGAATAGCCTAAGCAAAACTCCTCTTTACTTTAAATTGGTTGAATAACATTAGATACAGTCACATGTTGGCAAATATTGAACAAGAGCCTCTTGGAGGGAAAGAAAAATACCCTGATTTGTAGTACTGACTAATTACTGTTGTATAAATACTCCCATTATGGCCAACTTCAATCTGCCAGCTTGTTTGCAAATTCCCCCAAAACAGCTCCAACTGGGTGTGTGAGTCTGCACTGGCTCGCTTCTCAGATACATGCATTTGTTAACCTCCTCGGCTTCCGTTTCTTCACTTACCAAATACTAGTCTGACTAAATCTTCACTCACGTACATTTCATCTTCATAATTGTATGAATATCATTATTTTATACTTATCTGTCATATGAATCATGTATAAACTCATTATAATCATACAGTTTTCACTGATCCTGGCAGTGATCCACCATTGTAAAGACACTGTTTTTCCCATCTTATGACACACCCAGGAGGGACCTTGGCATCAAAGGCTAATGGATCATTGATTCCATTTAGATTACTGTGTAGTATTTTACCCCGTTCTTCAAGGAACTGTTCTGTGAGGCTTAGTAAACATTATACATTTCACTCTAGTATATGGATATTTAGATAAAAATATTCTAAGCAGATGACCATTTCCTTGAGCTTGTATAAGAGTGCCTCTCTGATTCCTGAGGGCAGGGTGGCACCTGTGGCTCAATGGGTAGGACGCCGGACGAGGGTGGGGGTTTGAACCTGGCCCCGGCCAAACTGCAACAAAAAATAGCTGGGCGTTGTGGCAGGCGCCTGTAGTCCCAGCTACTCGGGAGGCTGAGACAAGAGAATCGGGGTTGGAGGTTGCTGTGAAACCACAGCACGCTACCAAGTGTGACAAAGTGAAACTGTGTCTCAAAAAAACAAAACAAAACAAAAACGATTCCTGAGGGCAAGGCAGTCTTTCATAGCTTATCTCTCTCTGCGAATTATTCAAAAAATAAATCAAGTGCTCTTAAATAGCAACAAATGCAGCATGTTTTCAAACAGCTCATAAAGCTATCACATCTTTTACCGAACACAAAGCTCAATGACATAAAACAAAAACAAATATGGAACATGTATCAACTCTCCTGCTCGGGAGTGTGAATGGTGGGATCACAACATTGGTGCATAATGCCAGGGTCATGTCGGATCTATTCGTATAGAGTATAAATGTCTTTTTCTTTTCTTTTTTTTTTGTTTTTTTGAAACAGAGCCTCAAGCTATCGCCCTAGATAGAGTGCTGTGGCATCACAGCTCACAGCAACCTCCAATTCCTGGGCTTAAGTGATTCTCTTGCCTCAGCCTCCCAAGTAACTGGGACTACAGGTGTCCGCCACAAGACCCGGCTATTTTTTGGTTGTAGTTGTCATTGTTATTTGGCGGGCGATGAGCCAAGTATAAATGTCTTAACACAATAACTAAGTAAACGAGATGAGGTATATATTAACCAATGTGATGTAAGCGTTCTTAATTCTATATGAAATCAGCACATTGTAACCCATAAACGCATTAATGTATACATGATCTATGTGTTTATGATTTAATTTAAAAAATGCAAATTAAAAAAAAAAAAAAACTCTCCTGCTGCCAGTGGGGCTGAATTCTAAATTGACCATGACTAGGTTTTTACTTTTGTTATCAACAGGCGGACTTCTCTTTGGCTTTCTTGGTAGGGAGACCTAATCTGTGTGAGCTCACACTTCTGACGGCATTGAACTTTGCCTGAAGGCAGTGAGACAGTGACCAGGGTGGGAAGACAGAAGGGAAGAGCCAGGACATCACACGGCAGGCTCTGCAAGGAAAAGGAAGTCTCCAGTGGGGGCAGCTTACCTTGACCTTCTGCCATTACCTCATTTCCTGGGGTTTGTTGTCTTGCTAGGTTTGCAATAAGGACATATGTTACCTAATTTTTGTGAAATGACATTATGTAAACAATTATTCCTTGCAGCATTGTTTGTAACTACAAAAAGGTGGGAAGAACGTAACAGCCCATCAGTAGAGGAAGGTTTAAATAAATGGTGGTGCATTCACACGCTGGAATAGCACACAGCTGTTAGTATCACAGAAGGAAGAAGCTGTTTGTGATCTGCTACAGAATGATCTCCTTGGAGCGCACTGCATTGCCTTTACAATGCTACCTTGTCTACAAAAAGTGTGAAAAGAAAAATAAATGAGGAAACAGAAGAAAGTCATAACGTTGGTTATCTCCAGAGAGGGAAAGTGAGTGCTGGCAACAGGTTTTTACTTTGGGAAGGGGACTTCTCACCATACGCCCTTCACATCGTCAGCATTTTCTATGCAATATGCCTTATCGGTACCAACACATACTCACACCTACACAGCCCCTTCACACATATACTGTTTTAGAAATATGTATTGTGGGAAAATACACATACCTATTTTAGTCATTTGTAATTGTACGATTCAGTGGTATTGAGTAATCCTGCATCCCCATCACCACTACCTAGACCCCAAACATTTTATCACCCCGAAAACTTGACACTCACTAAACAGTAACTCCCCATGAGCCCTTCCCTCGGATCGTGGTCATCTCTGTTCTACTTTCTATGAACCTACCTGTTCTGGGTACCTTGTCTGAGTGGATTCATACAATATTTGTTGTTCTCTGCCTGGATTATATTATCATTTTTTTCTTCTAAAGAAAACATCTATCCAGTGGATAAGTAAAGGTGTGAAACTCTGAAATGTCTTTCATGTTTTTAGAGACAGAGAGAACAGATCTTGTGAAATGTGGATGAGCCTTGGACAAGGTAGCTCCTGCCTCTGATGTTCTCTAGAGACCCTACTGTAACCGTCTGTTGCCTAGCATGCTAATTAATGCCCTCTTAACCTCGGAAAGTGAACTCTAATACCCACCATTTCCCGCAAGACAGGGCTCCTAAATGGCAGGGTTCTTTAAGCAGGGGCCCTAGAAAGTCCATCGATCTTGCAAATTTATTGTGTGTTGCCTTTCTGGAGAGAAGTTCTTTAGCATTCAGAGATTTTCAATGTGGTCCACGATCCCCTTCCCTAAAAACAACAACAAAAAAATGCTAAGTACCGAGGCTAAGCAGGATAATTAATGTTGTCCCCTCCTGTGGAACATATGTAAAAGCCCTAGGTTCATCCGCTAGCATAAGTACATGACTAAGGAACTCACACCAAAAGCTGTCTCTGACACAGGTCCTAGGAAAGAAGTCTGTGACTTCAGAAAATAATCCTTAAAATTTCCACAGTTAATAAAAATAACATGGCACTTTTGATTTGGTAGCACACAGAAGGCAAAAGCATCAGAGTACCTTAATCCATGTACAAGATTATCATGTGAGGAGCTTGAGGGTTTTTCCATCCAAGTGCTCGTAAATACTGAACACTTGCTATGTGTCAGGTACATTCTAAGTGTGCTTTTTTTTTTAGAGACAGAGTCTCACTTTATCACCCTTTGGTAGAGTGCTGTGGCGTCACAGCTCACAGCAACCTCCTGCCCTTGGGCTTATGCGATTCTCTTGCCTCAGCCTCTAGAGTAGCTGGGACTACAGGCACCTGCCACCTCGCCCAGCTATTTTTTTTGTTATGATTTGCCCTGGTTGGGTTTGAACCCGCCACTCTAGGTATATGGGGCCAGCACCCTACTCCACTGAGCCACAGGTGCTGCCCTAAGCAGTGTTTTTCAACCTTTTATTTTATTTTTATTTTTTCTTCTTATTATATTATTTTGTAGTTTTTGGCAGGGGCTGGGTTTGAACCCGCCACCTCCGGCATATGGGGCTGGCGCCCTACCCTTTGGAGCCACAGGCACCACCCTCAACCTTTTTTTTTTTAATCTCACGGTACAAATTGAACCTAGAGTAAACTTCCACAGCACACTTAAATTATGTTGATCACAGAAGAAGGGTAAAAAGAAGAATATACTTACCGTGCTTTGAACTTCTTTTGAAAATAATTTAATTAATGATCTATAGAAATGTTCACGGCACACCTGAGATCCTCTCACGGAACCCCAGTGTGCCACTGAAAATCTCTGGCTAAGTGCTCAAGGCCTGGCAGTCGATGACAGAATGTCTCTGCCCTCATGGGGCTTGCACCCTATTATTAGCATTTAGACAATAAAGCAGTGAAAAAAGAAATACCACTTTTCAAATAACAGAAAGTATTTCAGTCAAAGTGGACTTCAACTCTAGATGGAGCAGGTGGGGAATTCCTCTCTGTGGAGACGTCATTCGAGCTGCAATTGGAAGAGCAAGCAGTAATCTTTCGTGTAAAGAGCTGGGAAAAGCATTGGAAGAGGGAACGGCCAATGCAGAAGCTGAGGCAGCAGGTGAGAGGAGCGTTACTGAGCACTGTGGTACGCTCCGTGTGCTCGTGCCACCTGCATGTCCCTCACACTTGGGACTCACTCTTCTGGCCTCAGATCTTCACTCCTTTTACATCCAGCCTTTAGCAGCCAGCACAACCCCAGCCCTCAGTGCTCTTTCTCAGTCCTACAAAATCCACTTGAGCCTTTGATGCAATCACTGCCTTACATGTGTACGAACACCTCAGTGACCCACGTGAATGTTGAGATGAAATGTTGACAAGATTTTTGGACTTTTGAGTTGGTATTGTAATACAATGAGACTTTGGGGCTCTTCAGATGTGAATCTGTTTTCCAATAGGATGGACACGTCTCCTTGGGGGAAAGACAGTAGGCTCACACAGAAAGGCTTTTCCAAGGACATCCGTGTCTAATCTCCAGAGCCTAGGACTATGTTACCTCCTGTAACAGAATAAAAACTTCATAGACGTGATTAAGGCGATAACCTTGAGACAGAGATGTTATCTAATTCCATAAGTCCCTCAGAGTAGAAACGGGAAGTGGATGAGACAAAACCTGCCATTGCCATTGAAGATGCAAGGAAGAGTCCCCAGTGGTGGAATGCTGACAGTCTTTGGAAGCTGGAGGGAAAAACCTGCAAGTAAGAAAGCAGAATCCAACCCAGAATCTACAGGAGGGAACGCCACCCTGATAACACCTTGACTCCAGCACTACGAAACAGACCTCTGAATTACAGAGCTGTAGAATAATACATCTGCATTGCTCTAAGCCACTAAATTTGTGGTAAGGTGTCAGACTAGAAGTAGGAGACACAGTTTCTAATTCATTAGGGTTGCCTTTCAAAGTTTGTCAGTGTGTTAGAACAACTTCTAAGGAGGCCTAGCACGTAGTAGGCATTCAGTCAGTGTTAATACCCTCAGATGAGAGGAGGCTGAGATGTAAGTAATTCTGAGATGATATATACACAACCGATGACCTACAAAGAAGCTATTTCCAGAGGACTTCACTGTCTAATTAAGTTTGCAGAGATAATACACTGGAAGATTATAACAGACATTCCTAAGGAAATTGCACAGAGCAGGAACAGTAAATTGAAATGCATATGTGCGCTTTGCAGGTGACAAATGATGGACACAAATGGGCTGGGACTACAGCAAATTGAAAGGATGGCCCCAGCTCAGGGCAGACCCCAGCTCAATTAACCGATGGAAGTGCAGTGCAGACCAAGTGTTCTAGATCATTCAAATTTTTAAGAAGCTAGAAATCCTCTCCTTCTTCTATGAAATCTCTAGTTTTCCTGTGTTAAAAAACCAACTCCCATTTAAACACATGCAGATACAGACACAATTTCAGGCAGACCTGATTACCCTCATCATGTCAGTGAGCTACACAAGAGCCAGAGGCCGACAGGCTGGTAAGTCTGGCCAATTAACCAACACAAAAGAAGCCCAAAAAGGCAAGTTGCTTTCAAATGCATTTTTCCAGCCCTCTCAAATTATGACATCATAAAAGCTTTTTTCCTTTTCTTTTGAGACAGCCTCAAATTGTAGCCCTGGGTAGAGTGCGGTGGTATCACTGCTCACAGCAACCTCCAACTCCTGGGCTTAAGCGATTCTCTTGCGTCAGCCTCCTAAGTAGCTGGGACTATAGGCGCCTGTCACAACGCCCAGCTATTTTTTGGTTGTAGTTGTCATTGTTGTTTGGCAGGCCCAGGCTGGATTGGAATCCACCAGCTCTGGTGTATGTGGCTGACGCCTTAGCCCCTTGAGCTACAGGCGCCAAGCCCATAAAAGCATTTTAACAGTACCTTTGTTAACCTATTTAAATCTAAGATATGATTTATGTAAGGTTTTTTTATCCTGTTAATCAAGAAAGACAACCTTTGAATTGTGTTCAAATCCAGTTTTATTAAATCTGGCAGTTTGGGTAGCAGTACAAAATCAATGACTATGACCTGGGGACACAGACCTGAGTTTGGTTTACTGTAGGTCTAGGAGCTGTACTATTCTAGATCTTCTGCTCTTCATTTCATTTCCAAATGGCAAATGCCTTAAGGTCCTCTATCTATTATTCTAGAAAAGGAATCTGTGTAATAAGATTGAAAAAATAAAATCCAAGGATTTGAAAAAATTCTCTTCAAATATTAAGAACATACAAAGTATATTAAAGACAACTACATTTAATCTTTCAGGTAACAAAGCAGACATTTGATCTTTGTGGTTT
>CAUYRH010100028.1:0-34532 GCA_963574655.1 Perodicticus potto | reverse complement strand
TGAACGCTGCAGTAAGTGACATTGCACGCTAGCTGGGGTGACAGAGCAAGTCCCTACCCCCAAAAATAAATGCTCTATTGAAGTGTAATTGCCATACAATAAACTACACATATGTAAGGTATACAATTTGATAAGCTTTGATATACACTACACTGCAAGACCATTACCACAGTCAAGATGGTGAACCAATTCTTTTTTTCTTTTAGAGACAGAGTCTCAGTTTATTGCCCTCGGTAGAGTGCTGTGGCATCATAGCTCACAGCAACCTCCAACTCCTGGGCTTAGGCAATTCTCTTGCCTCAGCCTACCGAGTAGCTGGGACCACAAGCACCCGCCACGATGCCTGACTATTTTTTTTGCAGTTTGGCTGAGGCCAGGTTTGAACCTGCCATCCTCAGTATATAAGGCCAGCACCCTACCCACTAAGCCACAGGAGCCACCCATGAACCAACTCTTTACTACCAAAAATTTTCTCCAGCCCTTGTGTAACCCCTTCCCCCATCCCCATGTAACCACTGGCCTGCTTTCTGTCATTGCAGATAAGTTTGCATTTTCTTAAGTTTTAGGTAAACAGGGTCATATAATATGTCATGGTAATTGGACTTGAAGCTTGTAACCTTAACTACAGATCTGCATCCTACTATGATACGGTAGGCAGTGCTGAAAATATGTCTCTCTGGCTTTTCTTTGTCATGGCATATTAACATTTTCACTACTGAGCTTGACTCTTCATGCTATCAAACAATATTTGGAATTGGTGAGAAATAAGCCTTACAGTGGAACATCAGTAGGACTCAGTTTTACTCTCTAGAGAGGCATTATTGGAAGAAGAAAAAAGAACTTGAAAGAGTGTTTAGAATGAGATTATCAGATTACAGGGATCAGCACATTACCCTTCCTTCACTCCATGTTCTGGTTAAACAGTTAAAACCTTTCATCACTATGTCCAGCTATAGGTTCTTAGAATAAGCAGTTAATTTTGCTCTCTTTAAGGAATTAATATTTTTTTTTTTAATGAGACAGAGCTTCAAGCTGTCGCACTGGGTAGAGTGTCGTGCATCACAGATCACAGCAACCTTCAACTCGTGGGCTCAAGCTATTCTCCTGCCTCCACCTCCCAAGTAGCTGGGATTACAGGCGCCTGCCACAATGCCCGGCTGTTTTTTGGTTGCAGCTGTCATTCTTTGGCGGCCCGGTGCTGGATTCGAACCCGCCAGCTCTGGTGTATGTGGCTGGCACCTTAGCCGCTTGAACCACAGGCGCTGAGCCAGGAATTAGGGATTTTTTAATAGGAAATTGTGTCTAGGGCTGAAAAAAACTGCATAGAAGGCTTAATAAGACCCTCCCCTGCCACTGAAAAGAAGCCTGTGGAATGCATTATCCTAGTTAATGTCAAGAACATAGTTTTCAGCTATAGCTTTGAAAACTGCATCCTATGTCATTAATGGTGTCAGAGCTTCACTGCTTACTGTAAACCCTGTGGATCATTTGAAATGGTTACTTTGGTCTTATGTTGGTTTTAGCAGAGCAAGGATACCCAAATTTTAATTGAAAAAGGAACTGTTTGGGATCGAGTTCTGTGTTCCTGCATGGCATTATCTAGTAGGAATATAATGAGTGACTTCATTTCATGTGTACAGGTGAATTAACTGCACCTGAACTTGTCTAAGTCGTTTCCCCATAGAATTGTCTGTTCCTGGTTGGATTAGCTAAGAGCTTTGAGTCACGTGGAGCACAAATCACCCATTGGGGCCAACAAGACTATACTAAAAAGAATAATCAAGAGTCGAGCACGGTGGCTCACACCTATAATCCTAGCACTCTGGGAGGCTGAGGCGGGTGGGTTGCTTGAGCTCAGGAGTTTGAGACCAGCCTTAGCAAGACAGAGTCCCTGTCTTTAAAACTAGCCAGGCAATGTGGTATAGTCCCAGCTACTCAGGAGGCCGACACAAGAGGATCACTTGAGCACAAGGGTTTGAGGTTGCTGTGAGCTATGACATCATGGCACTCTGCCTGGGGTGACAAAGACTCTGTCTCAAAAAAAAAAAAGAAAAAAACCAGTAACTTGCAATTTGTATGTGTCTGACAGAATTATCATAAATCATATGTAACAGAATGTATTATTAAATCTGAAATGTCCAATTTCAAACCAAAAGTTTATCTGAAACAAGCAGTGCAATTAATCAATGTACGTGCCTAAACTATCAACACAGTTTTGCCATCTTAACAGGAACTTGGGTATGCCAGCAGTGAAGAAGCGTGGAGAATGAGTGGCAATGAAATTGTAAAAGGTGTTTTCCATAGCTTGTTGAGAAGTGAGTATTTTTCTTCGCAAGAAATGATACATAGCCTGGAAGAAGCAGTATGAGTTGATGCAAGGTCTGGTGAAAATGATGTATGACAGAGTGTCCAGGTCCACCACCTGTAGTTTGAGCAGCATTGTTTGTGCAACAGCATTGTCTTGCAAGAGGATTAGCCTGTTTTTATTGACCATTCTTGGTAACTTAGTAACAAGCATCTTCATCATTTCATCCACTGTGATCGACTGACCCAAGTTTCATGAAGCTGTAGAGGATAATACCAGTGCTGGACCACTAAACAGATACCATTAGGTTTTTTTTTTTTTTTCTTATCTTTATTCTTGTTTTTTCTTATCTTTATTCTTTATTTACCATTAGGTTTTTTTGATGAATGAATGGTTTTAAGCTATATTTTGGCCCTTCATTTTTATCCAAGGGTTGTGCTGAATGCTTACAATTGTTAAGAAGTATCCATTTTTCATACACATGTAGCAATACAGTGTAGAAATGGTTTGCCTTTATGTAGTGGCAGCAAAGAAAAGCAAGCTTTCAGACGATTTCTCTTCTGATGCTCATTTAGTTTATGTGGAACCCATCTATCCAGCTTTTTAAACTTACTGATTTGTTTCAAATGGTCCAATATTGTTGGAATAGTAATGTCAAACCTTCCATAATTCATATACGGGTTGAGAGGGATTCATTTCCACTACAGCTTTCAGCTCATCATTATCCACTTTGGTCTCAGGTTGCCCACATGGCGCATTTTCAAGATTAATCACCAAAAGGGAATTCCTCAAACTATCAACGTACCGTGAGTTCATTAGCCACATCCTTCCCAAACAACTGTGTTGATAGTATTAGCTATCTGCACTACATTGGCTCCATGACAGAACTCATATTCAAAAACAACAAATTTTTTGGCTCAGCGCCTGTGGCTCAATGGGCTAAGGCACCAGCCACATACACCTGAGCTGGCAGGTTCGAATCCAGCCCGAGCCCGCCAAACAACAAGGATGGCTGCAACCAAAAAATAGCCGGGCGTTGTGACGGGCGCCTGTGCCTATAGTCCCAGCTACTTGGGAGGCAGAGGCAAGAGACTCGCTTGAGCCCAGGAATTGGAGGTTGCTGTGAGCTGTGATGCCCTAGCACTCTCTCCAGGGTGACAGCTTGAGGCTCTGTCTCAAAAAAAAAAAACATAAATTTTTGACTTACTCATGGTTTCACAAAAATTGCTCTAAAATTTTTTGAAAGGTAATCAGAAGCCAAAATATGTGTGTGTGAGAATGAAGGTGTACCTTAACAATAAAAAGTGTCAAAGAGGGCGGCACCTATGGTTCAGTGAGTAGGGCGCCAGCACCATATACCAAGTGTGGCGGGTTCAAACCCAAGCCCGGCCAAATTGCAATTAAAAAAAAAAAAAGTGTCAAAGAGAAATATCAGAGATATCAATTGTCAAACTTAGTGCTTAAAGAAATTGAACATTTCATATTTAATAACCTAATAGTACACATAAGATATAAAGGAACTTATGCTTTTGAATAGCATCAAGACTTCATGAATTTAAATATTCACATTGTGTGGCCCTGGTTTAAGTGAATCATTTTACAAGATGAAAGCCAAAATCTAGAGACCTTAAAAATCCAAGATTATGCAACAAGTTGTGCCTGGTTTGGGAGGTGGGAGGGAGGATAGGGAAAATTGTCTTCCAAGAATGCTCCTTCAGCAAAAATAGGAAAAGTCATCAACATCCTCTCCTCTACGAAAACTGAAAAGGGATGGGTTCTTTTAAACTAAAGAAAAGCTGAATAGGCTCGGCGTCTGTAGCTCAAGTGGCTGAGCTGTTAGCCACATACAGCAGAGTTGGCGGGTTTGAATCCAGCCCGGGCCTGCCAAACAACAATGACAACTACAACCAAAAAATAGCCGGGCGTTGTGGTGGGTGCCTGTAGTCCCAGCTACTTGGGAGGCTGAGGCAAGAGATCGCTTAAGCCCAGGAGTTGGAGGTTGCTGTGAGCTGTGACGCCATGGCACTCTTCCCAGGGCAACAGCTTGAGGCTCTGTCTCAAAAATAAATAAATACATAAAAATTTAAAGAAAAGCTGAATAAAAGGAAGGAGTCAAGATGTTTATTAGGATATAAATAAACTTAGTGGAGAGAACAAACTTGGAAAAAGGGACAGAGAGAAAACTAACTGTACTGGGTCCTGAAGGGATGCGTTCATCCCATGGCCATGATCTTAGCCAGCACAGGTCACTAGAACAAGCAAAGGCCACTACCAAGTGGAACCTATCATGGCCAGGGAGCAGTGAATTGCTGCACACTCTTACCCTGCCTGTATCTCTGGAATTTGTTTTGGATAGTGTTCATCCACAACTGCCTGCTACAGTACAGAGATTTAAAGGAGTGACAGCCAGGTTTCCATTTTGTTTTATTTTAAAGAAATCAATGGGCTAGGCGCCTGTGGCTCAACAGGCTAAGGCGCCAGCCACGTACACCTGAGCTGGCGGGTTCAAATCCAGCCCAGGCCCGCTGAACAATGACGGCTGCAACCAAAAAATGGCCGGGCGTTGTGGCGGGCACCTGTAGTCCCAGCTACTTGGGAGGTGGAGGCAAGAGACTCGCTTGAGCCCAGGCATTGGAGGTTGCTGTGAGCTGTGAGCCACAGCACTCTATCCAGGGTGACAGCTTGAGGCTCCGTCTCAAAAAAAAAAAAATGAAATCAATGAAGAGAAACCCAGGAATATTTTTGGCAGCTACTGAACTACCAGCAGTACTGGGGAAGTCAGTCCACTAGTGGTGGCATGGCACACAAGCCTCCCAACCTTACATAATTACTTCCTCTCAGTTTTCTGCTCACCATTCATCAGAGGTTGCAGAGTTGTAGTGACAAGGGTTCGGGTGCTGAAAGGAGGGTAGCAGGCAGGGAGAAGACCATATTGAACTGGGAAAACATCCATCTAAAGTTTCAACTGATTATTGCCATTAGGTGTGTGACAATGTTTTCATACATGCCAATTTGTTGAGAGAAGCTAGAAATCAGATATGTGACATCTAATCTTAAAGTGTTGACAACTAATTTTAGTGTGGAGAGGAAGTAGAGCTGCACAGGCCTGTACGGGAGAAAAGGCACTAACCTTTGTAAATGATGGACAACTGAAGACGAAAGGAGCTGTAAGCAACCACTGTACTTTAGTAGGTAAAGATTCTTAAGGGGATACAGGTCAATTGTGGAACTGTACTTATGTATGATATGGGGTGGAGGAGCCTATCCAACACTACCTCAGCCAAGTAATCAAGGTCACCTTCAATAGTGATGAATCACGTTCACAGTATGTACTCCTGTTACGTGTTGAGGATGACTTCCATATAAAAACCATGAGAAACACTTCAGATAAACCCAAGTTGAGAGACATTCTGAAAACCTCTGGACTGTACTGAAAACCATCAAGATCATCAAAAACAAGAAAAGTTCAATGTAACTGTTACAGAGCAGAGAGGCTAAGGAGACAGGATGAATGACTGGAATGTGACATCTTGGAGGGGATCCTGGAATAGAGAAAGGATATTAGACAAAAACTAATGAAATCCAAATAAACTAGAATTTAGTTAATAATTATGTACCCATATGGTTTCACTAAGTATCACAAATGTACAATAGTAGATGCAAGATGTTAACACTTCCAGAAACTGGGAGTGGGGTATACAGGAACTTTATTATCTTGGCAATTTTTCTGTAAATCTAAACTATTCTAAAATTATTATGTTTTAAATCCACACAGGTCACTTAACTATATGAAAAGGTACTAAGCCTTGTGCATAATGAGAAATGGTAACTGAGATACTATTTATCACCTGTCAAGTCAGCAAAAATCCAAACACTGACCATATACTCCGTTGGCAAGACTGTGGAACCAGACACTCCCATACATTTATGTGGGTTGTGTTAGTCTGTTTAGCGTTGCTATAAATTGTTACCTGAAGCCAGATAATTTGTAAAGAAAAGAGGTTTATTTGGCTCACAGTTGTGATAGCTAGAAAGTTGGTTAGGCAACTGGCATCTGATGAGGGAGTCCAGCCAGGCCTCTCACTGCAAAAGGCAGAAGGGGAGCTGGAATGTGCTAAGATCCCATAGTGAGAGAGGAAACAGAGGAGCGAGGTGCCAGGCTTTTTAATAGCCAGCTCTAGGGAACTAGCAGAGTGAGAATTTACCCTTAAGGGAGGGCACTAATTTATTCATGAGGGATCTTTCTCCATGATCATAACACCATTTATCATTAGGCCCTACCTCCCACATTGGGGATCAAATTTCAACATGAGTTTTGGAGGGGGTCAAACTGCAGCAAATGTCCAATATCTAACAAAATTACATATTTACCCAAACTTGGCCCAAAAGTCTCATTTCTAGGGATCTATCTCAAAGATACACTGGCAAAAATATGAAAAAATAAAAAGTAAGCCCAAGTCCAAGGAATTCAAGGTTTCAATGACTATATGATAGGACCACGTCACTCCAGCCCGCAAGACAGAGCTGTCTCTAAATAAAAAAGGACACACAAGCCTATTTATTCACATAATAACTAATGATAGACACAACTCAAATACTCATGAATAGGTAGTCAAAACAAAACCTCCATTCAGGCCTCTAGAATCCAGAATCTAGATTTAAATAACAGATATAGGAGAGAAAATATGTTAATACAACAGAGAGGCAATTGGAAACTGCCATTTTTTTTCAGTTAAATTGCAAGGGAACAAAGTTCTACCAATTGTCTTAAATTTTTAATTGCTGAATATTTGATTAAAAAATTAATTACTTCACATAAGGTATAATAATGACTTTTGGCTTTATTTTTTAGATTGTCCTTGTCCTTTAGAGATACATGCTGAATATTTATACAAAATGTTCTGTCCAGGATTTGCTTTACAATAATCTCAGGGAGGGGTATGGATAGAGTTTAGATGAGAAAGATTGACTACAAATTGATAATCACTGAAGTTGCTACATATTTCATAGCAGTCTCCCTATTCTCACAAATGTTTCAAATCATCCATAATAAAAAGATAACAAATTGTTCAAGCCAGAAATTACATCTATGAACCACATTCAAAAGAGGCATTGTCCTGATAATATTTAAGATCACATTGAATATACATGAGCATGACACATTGTAATATTCCCAAACCTAACTCATACTAGCCTTTCTTTTTTTACTATTTACGGGAAATTGATCATATTTATTTATTTATTTTTTTGAGACAGTCTCAGTTGCCCTGCGGTTGAGTGCCATGGCATCATAGCTCACAGCAACCTCAAACTCTTGGGCTCAAGCGATTCTCTTGCCTTAGCCTCCTGTGTAGCTGGGACTACAGGTACCCACCACAACATCCAGGTACTTTTTCTATTTTTAGTAGAGACAGGGTCTCACTCTTGCTCAGGCTGGTCTTGAACTCCTGAACTCAAGTGATGCACCCACCTTGGCTTCCCAGAATGCTAGGATTACAGGTGTGAGCCACTACGCCCAGCTGGGAAAATTGATTTTGATAGGTTTCTAGACTGTACACATTTAACATTCTGCTGGCTTCCTCCTGGCAAGCAAAGCTGGCCAGGTGAGGTTTACAAAGGCCCAACTGACTCATCAACCTGGAGACAGGCCCTCCCCATGTCAGTGGCCCAAGTTAGGGGGCCACCTGGCATCTGAACAGCATGGAAACAACTGGTACTGAAAAAGGTAAAGAAATAGCTGTAAGTCTTTTTTTAAAATCATTTATTAATCAAAACATACATAAAATTCTTTCTATCCCAGGTTCTTGGACTCTCAAGATATGGGGCAGCTGCCAGCCTTAAGTATGTGATGTGATGGCTCGGCGCCTGTGGCTCAACAGGCTAAGGCACCAGCCATGTACACCTGAGCTGGCGGGTTCGAATCCAGCCCGGGCCCGCCAAACAACAACGGCTGCAACCCAAAAAAAAAGTGGCCAGGCGTTGTGGCGGGCGCCTGTAGTCCCAGCTACTTGGGAGGCGGAGGTGGGAGACTCGCTTGAGCCCAGGAATTGGAGGTTGCTGTGAGCTGTGATGCCACAGCACTCTTTCCAGGGTGACAGCTTGAGGCTCTGTCTCAAAAAAAAAAAAAGTATCTGATGTGATACCTACATGTTCATATATATCATATCAGGAGGGAGGAAGATGAGGAAGCCAGGCTCAGACCAAGGTAATGCCCTGAGAGGCTCTGCGGGGAAGACCTATCCCACAACACTCCTTGGCTCTTTTTGCCAAATGAAATGAGGGAACAACAAGAGTGAGCCACCCTGGGGTAACTTCCCCTGTTCAACTAGGCCCTGGGGTTCCCTGTTCCCTGGGGCTGCTTTCTCCAGAGCTGGGCACACCAGACCATAGCGAGCACAAGGAGACGCAGGCCCTGGCAGGCAGAGCCCTCCAAGCTTTGATTTGAGGGAGAACGTGGGTCTTGGGCTTCTCTTTCCCCTCCTCAGCCCAAGTCCACTTCCAGGAAATCCAGAAGTAGGACCCTGCAGCCACGTCCACCCAGGAAACCTGGGCCAGTCACCCCCTGCAGACATGTTATTGCATGCTGACGGGGTGCATAGGCCAGGGCCCCTGGCCAGCCCCAAGGCCTGCCACAGGAGGGGCCTGGGCCATAGGCTGCAACCGCTGCTGGGTATGCCAGATGTGATGGAGTTCCTTGAACTGCTCCACCATGCGATCTTTGAGGTCTGGGTTTGAGATCTGTAGCCGGATACTATCAGCCGACCAAGAGAGCTCCCCTGAGAACATCTCCAACAGCAACCGAGCTGCTACAGGCACCACCTGGGAGGCAAAGGGGAGACCGGGCAGGGAGATTCATGGCAGGGCTGCTGTCTGCAGTTGTGCATGGGAGTACCCACCAGGTGTAGACTGCATTCTCTAGCCCTGAGCCTCCTAACTGGGACAAGGGCCCCAGGATTTCCCACAGTCAAGCCAAGGCAGAGTGGGGGTAGTGAGGTGGAGGTGGTACCTGTACAGTAATGAGCTTCTTCTCTCGAGGTTTGGGGTCAGGCCATTCCTCCCCAAAGCAGAAGAAGATCTCGAAGGGTGGTGGGGTGTTGGTCTGGCCCTTCTGGAACAAGATGAGCTCTGCACCAAGATCAAGATCCCTTGTCAGAGGTAGAACTGTGCCCCTAGGCGAGAAGAGGCCCTGATCACAGTGTGGGGCCCTCACCATTGAGAAAATGCTCCAGGCTGAAGAGCTTGGTCTTGACCTCCCGCTGGATGGGGTTGGGGCACGAGCCGTTGGCTGAGGCGCAGGGCCCACTCCAGAACACTTTGCACTGGCACAGGCGGATGGCATACAGGTCCTGGCCCTGCAGCTGGAGGATGAGCCCGCGGTCCAGGACGTCCAGCAGCTGGTTCGTGTAGAAGCGCTGCTTGTCGCTGGGGATGTCCTCGGGACTGGGGAAGCGCACCTGCTCCAGGCTCACAGGGCCAAAAAGTTCCACCTGCTCCTGGGTGGCCTCCAGCTGGCTGTAGAAGAGTCGGCAGCCATTTGGGTTGCTGATGGTGAGAGCCTGGGGTGGCCGTCCCCGGTACTGAAACTTGATCTCCAGGTCCGTCACTGTGGGGCAGCAGGTGCATGAGCCTCACTCCTCCAGATCCCGCAGCCCAGCAAGCGGCCAGGCCCAGCCCCAGCAGCTGTCCCCGCCCCAACCCTCTGCTGACGGGTCCTAGCGTCTTCCACCCTTTTTGCAGCTCCTCCCCTAAATCCCTGCCCAGCCTTGGGTCCTTACGCGGCAGCATGTGGGGGCTGATCAGCAGGTCGGGCAGGAGCTGTCCTGCAGAGGGCAGGCTGGCACCTAGGGGCCCAGGCTCCAGACTTGGCAGGACCTCAGAGACAATCTCCCCGAAGCCAGTGGGAGCACCAGGGGGTGGGGCCAGGAGGTTGGGGTCTGGAGCACGGGGCCCCAGCACCACAGGTGGCTGCAGGGTGGGTGGCCACTTGACATCTTCTTTAGGTAAAGCAAAGGGGACCATGGGGCGGCCAGGTGGCGCTGCTTCTGCAGAGGGTGGAGGGGTGCACAGCTGTCGATGCTGACTCCTAGGAACTGCCTCCCAGGCCCACCAACTCCCAGCCCTGAGCCTCCCCCTAGCCTCCCTGTATCCGCCTTCCAGGTACCTATGGTAGGTACCTATGGTACCTGTAGCTTCTCATATACCAGACCCCAACCACATTACGTCCAGCCCCACCTGTGATGGTTAGGCCTGGTAACATCCTCTGGAGCTGAAAAGAAGACACAGACAGAGAAGAGTGGAGGAGATCAGAAAAGGAGGACCGATGACAGGTTATTAAGTTTTTTCTTTTCTTTTGAGATACAGTTTTACTGTCGCCCTGGGTAGAGTGCCGTGGTGTCACAGCTCACAACAACCTCAAACTCTTGGGCTTAAGCCCTCCTCTTTCCTCAGTCTCCTGAGTAACTGGGACAACAGGTGCCCACCATAATGCCTGCCTCATTTTTTTAATTTTTAGTAGAGATGGGGTCTCACTCCTATTAAGGCTGGTCTTGAATTCTCGAGCTCAAGCAATTCACCTGCCTTGGCCTCCCAGAGTGCTAGGATTACAGGTATGAGACAAAAGAGTTTGGCCCTGTCACTCAGGTTGGAGTGTGGTGGTATCATCATAGCTCACTGCAACCTCAAATGTCTGGGTTTGAGTGACCCTCCTGTCTTAGCCTCCCCAGTAGGTAGGGCTACAGGTATGTGCCATGAAGCCTGGGTAATTTCTTTTAAATTTGTTTAGAGATGGGAGCTTATTGTGTTCCAGACCAGGCTGGTCTTGATCTGGCCTCAAGTGATCTTTCTACCTCAGGCTCCCAAAGTGCTGAGATTACAGGCATGAGCCACCTTGCCTGGTGATTAGTTTGATAGGATGCTGGAGAAATAACACACAAGAACCACAAGACAATTTCCCCAGCCTTCAGCTTATCCAAGGCCAGACCCTGCCTCTGTCCCAGCTCTGCCATCTCAGGCAGGTGATAAAAGCTCTCAGTGCTTCAATTTCCTCATTTGCCCTCTGCAGGCAGCATTCCTGTGAGGGTCAGTCAGACTGCAAGTGAGAATGCTGGGTTACAACAAAGTCCCAGGGAGGTATAGATGAGGACTCTGTTCCTAACCCCTCAGAATCTGAGAGCTGGGGAGTGGGCAGCAAAACCTTCCAGCGGAACGGCTGCGGAAAGCCCCTGCCCAGGAGCCAGCATGATGCAGGTGGCTGCTGGAAGAACACCTGCTCCCTATATCCCTGCCCCACACTCACCTCTTCCTCTTCCTCCTCCTCCTCTCCTGCCGCTCCAACAGGCTGCAACTCTGCACAACAAAGGAAAGAGCAGGACAGGAAAGGAGTCAAGGGCAGAGGTGAAGCCAGGCTGCTCCTGCTGTGGCTTCTGCTCTTTCCAAAACTGCCCAAACCCAGGATAAGGGCACAGCCACCAGGAGTCGGTAGTGAGGAAGAAGGACCCGGCTCCCTGATCCCATGCCAAGATGTTTGGGACCCTCCAATGACCCAGGCTGTGGAGGGAACCCGAGCCTGCCTGCGCTGAGAGGTCATGGCTGGGACCTCGCATGGCCTTCTGGGTGGCTCACATGGGGCCGGGCCTGATACCTGTGGGAGCAGAGCCATTGGAGCAGACCTCGTAGATCTTGTAGGGCTGGGGCGGCATGTCCCGGGGGCCATCATAGAAGAGGCAGAAGTCACGGCTCTTGTTAAGGGCACAGCGCAGGTTGGCTTTCCATTTGGCTGGGTCAGCCTCGTCCACCCCTTCGGTGTACTTCCCCGTCTCCTGGGCCCAGGCCTGGGGCAGGAAGAGAGGTCAGCTGGCCACAGGAAACCTCTCTCTTACCCCAGCTCGTGCTGCCTCCTGTCCTCCGGGACCCCCTGCTGTGTGGGGAGCACTTCAGCCGTAGCTTGGGTTGAGTTGAGCCGAGGGCCCTGTCTGCGGCATGGGCACAGTGTGGGCCTGCCCCCGCAGTCAGGGTGCCAACAAGTTCCTAGACGTGTAGGTGCTTTGAGACGCATCCACGGTCCCCATTCTTGGGAAGGTAAACGTGCCGTCTACGGAGGCAGTGTTAGTGTGATGGATGGGGGCAAGCACTCTGGGTTTGAATCTAGAATGTGCCCCCACCAGCCATGTGCCTGGCCGTGTTCCTTCACCTGGGTCTCCTCCTCACACTGCCCACTTCACAGGTGTGACAGAGGAGATGCGAGGCCTTAACGCACACACAGCACTTGGAGAAGTGCCGGTACATCGGACAGCTCCATCTGCTCCAGCTGTTGGTATTATTATTATTATTACTTTTTTTTTTTGAGTCAGAGTCTCACTATGTTGCCCTCGATAGAGTGCTGTGGCGTCACAGCTCATAGCAACCTCAAACTCTTGGGCTTAAGTGATTCTCTTGCCTCAGCCTCCCAAGTAGCTGGGACTCCAGGCACCAGCACAATGCCTGGCCATTTTGTTGTTGTTGTTGTATTTGTCATCGTTGTTTAGCAGGCCTGGGCTGGGTTCGAACCCCCCTGCCTCAGCGTATGTGGTCAGTGCCCTAACCACTATGCTATGGGCAACGAGCCCTGTTGGTATTGTTTTGGATGGCAACTTGGTGAGGTCGGGGTTACCAATGTCTCTACCCTTTAACCCAGAGATTCCACTTCTAGTAATGTATCCTACAAATTATAGGAGCACCCACACAAAATTTTATACATACAAGGTTATTCACAGCAGCACTATTTATAAAAGCAAAATGACCCAAAGTATCCAATGCAGTGTCCCTCAGTGAGGAGCTGGTTAAATTATTGTCAACCCATAGAGTGGAACACTGCTCAGCATCATCCCTCCAAAATGGAGGAAAGTCTCTGTACAAATACTGACAGGTAGCAGTCTGGGTGCATTAGAGCATATATACATCTACCGTCGCTATGAAAAGTGAGGGAAAAGGTATTTGCTTGCATGTGCACAAAAATCTCTCCAAAACGATGAGTAAGAATACGGTAACACTGTTGTCTCTGGGGAGGGGGCTGGGCACAGGGATGGAAGGGGGGGTTTTTGCTGTAAACCATTTTATGCCTTTGTGATTCTGAATTGTATAACTGAACTACCTGTATAAAAATAAGAGATGGAGTAGGAAAAGAACTTTGAAAAGCTACAGATCCAGGTCAAAGTCTAAGAAAACATGCATCCAAAATTTTCAGCATGGCTTTGACCCAGCAATTTTTAACTCTAGAAAATGACCCAAAAGGAATAATTCAGGAAGAATAAAGGATAAGAGTTAAGAGAGTCTATGTGGCAATGTGGTTTTTAACTTCGGGTTTTAAAAGCAACCTGAAGTGTCCAAAAACCTAGACTGAGTGACCAAATGTGTGCTAACCCTGTAGCACTCCGCAGTCAGCAAAGTGAAGCTGATTCTGACATTGGGTGAAAAAATGTAGTTTATAAAACAATATATGGCTTGCTTTGAATTTTTCATTTCATACACATAAAAAGCTGGATACATAAGCAAAACCTATTGTATAGGTACCTTCTAGCATTAAGATTATAGGTGAGGGCACAGTGACTCTTGCCTGTAATCCTAGCTACCCAGGAGGCCAAGTTCAGCCTGGACAATATAGTGAGACCCCATCTCTAAAAACAAAAACAAGGCTCAGTGCCTGTAGCTCAGCAGCTAGGCATGTACACTGAGGCTGGTGGCTTCAAACCCAGCCTGGGCCTGCCAAACAACAATGACAACTACAACAAAAAAATAGCCCCAGGGATTGTGGCGGTGCTTGTAGTCCCAGCTACTTGGGAGGCTGAGGCAAGAGAATCACTTAAGCCCAGGAGTTTGAGGTTGCTGTGAGCTGTGATGCCATGAAACTCTATCGAGGGCGACATAGTGAGACTCTGTCTCAAAATAAATAAATAAATAAAGAGGGCAACATAGTGAGACTCTGTCTCAAAATAAATAAATAAATAAAATTAAATTAAATAAAAACAAAACAAAACCTCAAAACATCATTAGGTACCCCATAAATATATACAAATATGTCAATTTAAAAAATAAAATTAAGGCTCAGTGCCTGTGGCTCAACTTGTTAGGGCGCCAGCCACGTACACCTGAGCTGGCAGGTTCGAATCCAGCCTGGGCCTGCCAAAACACAATGACGGCTGCAACCAAAAAATGGCTGGGCATTGTGGTGGGCGCCTGTAGTCCCAGCTACTTGGGAGGCGGAGACAAGAGATTCGCTTGAGCCCAGGAGTTGGAGGTTGCTGTGAGCAATGATGCTACAGCACTCTATCCAGGGTGACAGCTTAAGGCTCTGTCTCAAAAAAAAAAAAAAATTATGGGTGAATTGTTGGCTTTCTTAACATATGTATACAGTGAACATGTCCTCAGATGTGATGGGGTAAGATAAGAACAAGCAGTTTGTAGGAGGAGGTGCAGAGAGAACCCTCAGTCCCCACCTTGCTCTGGGGACAGGTTAGGAAAGGTGCACCCTGTGGCTACATCTGCATCCCCTTTGTTCAGGCCTGGTATCATCTGCAGCAAGATAGCTTGGACAGTGGCCAGCCTCGAGATTTGTGTGTGTGAGTGGGGTGTGTGTGTGGGGGGGTTGTGTGTGTGTCTGAGGTGGGGTGTGTGTGTATATGAGTAGAGTGTGTGTCTGAGCAGTGTGTGTGTCTGAGTGTTGTATGTGTATATGAGTGCTGTGTGTGTGTATCTGAGAGGTTTGTGTGTCTGAGTGGTGTGTGTATGACTGGTGTGTGTGTATATGAGTGGTGTGTGTGTGTGTTCCTGTCCTGGTGACTGGGTGTCATGGTGGTCCAGCCAGTTCCTTGCCCTGGGCTTACCTTGAAGATGGTGTTGTCCCCATCCTGGCTGGGACCGTGCCTGGTGGCATGCCTCCAGGGGATGTAGAAGAATTTCTTTTCCCCGTTGACCCACTGAAGCCCTGGGTACTGGCCGCTGTTCACCTGGGCCACCAGCCAGGGCTTAAGCCGCACACGGCGGGGCGGGGCAGGAGCCCCGGGGGTGGGCTGGTTCATGGCAAGGGGGTCTGCAGGGAAAAAGCAAGAGGGCCTCAGTGGCTGTGTGGCCCCAGAGGGCCAAGTTCAGACCCTGAGGGACAGTCTCTCTATTCCGTCCAGGTGTTCAAGGCTGATTCTCTTTTCCAACATGGCCTTCCTGTCATGGGGGGACTGAATCTTGTATTTGAGAGGAAGGAAAAGTGCTGAGTGATGCCACAGTGGCCGCTGTGTGCACCTCCCAGGGGCCCTTGCCAGGCAGGGGCATCCATTCTCCATGGCTAACAGCACTGAGCACCAGAGAACTGCCCTCAGCGGCTCCCTCGACATGTGTAGGGGTGGCAGCCCACAGCCAGTGCCTTCCTGACACCTGGGGACAAAGCCTGGCTCTTTTGCCTGGCAGGCCACCAGGTGCACCGTATGCTCCATGAGACAGGCTGTAGCCGGCCTCCAGTGGGTCCGCATCTGGATTTTGTTTTCTCTGTCCTGATTTTCTCACATCCATCCACTAAGAGACCCTCCAGAAATGCCTTCAACAACAATCTTAGGTGTCCAGGAAACCTGGCCTTAAACAAAACAGAAAGAGAAAGGAGGTGGGTTCCTATGCAGAGTTCTCAGATCTTCCTATCTTCCTCACTTTCCTCCAGGGAGAAAGCTTCGGCCAGCCTTGACAGCTTCCCAACCTACATCCAGCAAGGACAGAGCCCACCAAATTTAGATGTTACCCCTGTAGGGACATCATTTCCTAGATTCTGGTCCCACCCCTTCTCCTCCCACTGGACACGCATTCATAAAACTCTTGAACGGCCTTAACATCTGCCAGGGCCTACACTGCACACAGCCGCAGGAAATACGAGGCTGCGTCTAACCACTACCTACCCTGGGGCTAGAGCCCCACCTCCTCCAGGCCACAGTGGCTGCCTCACTGGAGTCAGTCTGCCTCGAAGCCCCTGCCTCTACCCCTCCACCTGCCAAACCCCTTTGCCAGCCCAGAACTAAAACCTCCCCGAATTTCCTCTCTCTTCCCTCCTTTTGCTTAAGCCTATGGCCCTTGAGAGTCCAGGGTCAACGACGGAAAGGACTAAGCCATCATAGGGCACAGGCCTTACGGAGGAATTTGTCATTCAGCAAGTAAAGTACAAAGGGTTGAGCTGAACGCGTCTGTCTTTCCAGGCTTGCTTGGGTCTTACAGCAGGGAGCCTCAGTTTCCCCTGAAATCCCTGCCGAGTACCTGTTTGGGTTGCACCTGTCCAGTGCCACCTCTGCACTGCTAGAGTCTCCCTCTGCAGGCCGCTCTCAGCAGTGCCCACCTCAGCTGCCCAGGCCCAGGAAGAGTGAGGCCAGCCCCTGCTTGGCCCAGAGGCTGGGACAGGAGAGGTGGAAAGCTTCAGCTTTGCCCCTGCCCTCAGCCTCGGAAGCCTGGGGGCTCAGTTCCTCTTTCTAGCTTAGCCTCCGCCCCGCCCTAGGGGAAATGAAAGTGGCCAGACCAGGACAACTCAGAAACCTGACTCACTGGGAGTGAGGGAGAGGACATAGAGAAAATTCATAAGTGGGTACCCCAAGACCAAATTCTCAATCTCCTGCCCATCACCATTCCCTGAGCCTGCTGGTAGTCACAGTGTGGTTGGCAGCATCGGTAGCCTCACCCACCTGTGTTTGTGTTTATAGCCCTCTGAGAGGCCTGTCCTAGAATAGAGGGGTGCTGGTCACCAGTGCCAGACAGGAGGAAGTTCGGTCCACAAGGGGCTGTGGGTGAGCTTTCCTGATGACCTATATACACATGGTGGGGCTGCAGCTGGGCTGGGGTGGTACAGTGGGGAGATAAGAAAGGCTATCTACCCTCTGCTGCCTGGGACAAGGAGGAGTTAGGGGAGTCCCACCATCTGTCCCAAGACTGCTGCTTAATACAGAGCAAGTATTTGTTTTGATATTTATTTATTTATAGAGTCTCACTCTGTTGCCCAGGCTGGAGTGCAGTGGTGTAATCACAATTCGCTGCAACTCTGATCTATTAGGGAGGGGTATGGAGAAGGGTCTTCCATAACAAGCCCAGCCAGGCTTGTTGGACAGACGTCCACCAGGCCACAGAAGGGTCTCTGCCTCAAGAGGTTTTGCCTGTAGCCAGGTCCATTAGGGCCCTACCTTAAAAAAGCATCCATCTCCCTAGAAGTTTCCTTCTGCCCAGAAAATGGCTTAGATCTGGTTTAGACCATCCCAATAGCCATGAATTCTGAATTTCAGTGTCTGAACTGGTCTGCCTTCTTGGGCGTGTAGGGGCTTGGGATGAAATATAGGCAGTGCAGACCCAGGTTTACAGACTTGAGCTCTGGAAAGTGGGAAAAACCAGCAAGTCCTCCAACAATTTCCCCTGAGAGTCAAAAGAGATGTGGGCTGCTGAGGACCTGAGGAAGCTGCCACAAGCTGTCCAGCAAGGGGGCAGCCAGAAGCACAGCCCTGGACTCCCTGCTGGGGTTGGGGGAGCCCATGGCTCACCCAGGGCCCTGCTGAGGTCACAGGAGACAGTCCCCTGAGGAGCCACAGCCCTGTGGCCCTGGGGAGCTGCTGGGGGAGGAAGCCCTACGGCAATCCTAGCAGCAGGGGCTGAGCATCTACAGCTTCCTCTGGTTCACATCAGCTCCCTGCATGCCCCACACCAGCTCAGGGAGAGAGCAGGGGGTTCCCTGCACCAGGTGACCCTCAATTCACCCCTTTCAGGGAGCTGACCACACCCTGTGCCCTGGTCCAGACAGGCTGAGGCTCTGGGGCAGCAGGTGTGGCAGCAAGAAGCTTCTGGCCTTCCTCCCAGCGGCAGGGTGGGGGAAGGCCAGGGGTGCAGGGGGAAATCCCCAAAGTAGGGCCTTTAGGTTAGGGAGGTGCTTTCCAGCGCTTCCTAAGTCTTGCCAGAAGCCCCAGCACCCCTGTGCCTAGGCCCTTCAGCCAAGGGGAGGGCTGGACTCTGCCTCTGGCCCAGCCCCTCCAGAGGGCAGCCAGTTTCCTCCTTTGTCCCCGCCTGCGTCTTTTCTGGACCTGGTCACTGGTCCCGGCTCTGGGCTAGTCCTCGTGGCCCCTCCCGCCGTCGCGCCCCCGGCTCGGGCCCCTGCCTCCTGGACCAACCTGCATTGCCACCCCTTGGCTCTGGCTCAGGGTCTGCCTGCGGTCTTGCTCCTCCCTTGTGGCAGCCCCCACCCGCCCCACTCTTTTGTGCCCATTGTGGCAGCTGAGGCCAGGGAAGTCCCCCACTCCCGTCCCCCTCCGGGCACTGCTCTCGCCCCTCTCCGGGTCCTGGAGACAACCGCACCGCAGGCTGCACGGGTCCTCGTCTCTGTCTCCTCCCCCGCATCGTGGCCACACTAATCTCCCCTTTTCGACTCTTCGTTGTTTCATTCTTAAGTTCAGGGGCAGGACCTAAAGAAACTAGCCCAAGGAGTTTTGCGACCCGATACCGCACTGCTAGGAAGACCTTCGTGTAGGTTCTGGGCCGTGCGTAAGTCAAAGACCGAGATCCTGCCTGACACCATCTTCCCACTAATTCCTGCCATTGGCCTTAAGATCCCAGGAGGATGAACGCTTTAAACCTCTTCTTACCTGAAAGGGTGAGGGTGGCTGGGGAAGAGGGGGCGAGAGCACACCGAATGCAGGGATGGGGTCTCGCCTCTGGGTGGCCCAAACCAACTCCGCGGTCGCTCCCCATCCTGGAGCTCAAATGCCAGGCGGAGCTGGACACGGACCCCGCCCTAACTCCAGGGTCCTGTCAGCCGTCAGCTGGTGTCCGGCGGGCGCACGCCAGGGTCTAGGTCCGGGAGGGGACTGGCAGTACCCGGGCACAGTTCGCCACGGACGAGCGCGCGACGGCCGACACCTACCTGTCCGCGGAGCACCCGCGTGGCTGAGCCCGGGAGCTCGGGCCGGGCTGCGAGGCCGAGCTGCGCTCTCTCGGAGCTGCGCGTCCCGCCGGTCCGCCAGCCGTCCGGCACTTCCGCATCTCGCCACCCCCGCCCCTGGGCCTCGGCTGCGGAGCTCCGTGCGCTGGCAGCGCCCCGCCCTGCGATCCACCCCGGGGCCCCAGCACTGACCTGGCGACCGCGGACCCGGGCTGAGTATATAGCACCAGGCCCAGGGCTTCAGGGAGACGCCAGACAGCTTGGTGCCTTGAACCGAACGCTGGGCTCCTTTGGCAATAAATAGAACAGCAAAACAGTCATTCAACAACCACCCCAGATTCCCGCCGCAGTGGTGGGTGGGGCCAGGGCCCCCCCAGCCCTGCGCCCCCCCAGGAGCTTAAGATTGGCTGCCCACAAGCTATCAACGAAACCACGCAGGAGGGCGCAGGGTGGCTGATCTCCCAGGCCATCCTCGTGCCTACCTGCACCCTTCCGACGGGAGCCACTAGAAACCAGACCCCCTCTCCTAGACGTGCTTGCAGGATGGGACCCTTGGACCACTCTGTACCTCTCTCATCCTCTACCCCTGCACCTGTTTCCGCCCCAGCCACCTCTAGGGTCGCCTACCTCACCTCTTCTCTCCCTCGCTGCTACCTTGCCTGTCCACCTGTCGTGAACTGTTTTTGTGTCCATAAAAGGGACTTGCTTGCAGGCCTCTACTTTCAATGTCTTGTTCCTTCTGGAAGATTCTTGCTTGGTAACTCCTGCTCTGCAGATTTTCTTTATCAGCATCGCCTTCCCTGGAAAGTCTGCCTTGACTTCTCCTCTTAGGAGGAATGGTATCCTTGCGACATTAATGTCTGATTTCCACTGGGATAGGCTTACTCAGGGACACCTCCTATCTTTTCATTGTTCCTTTCTTATGGTAATTTTTAATTAAAAACATTTTAAATAAAGAAAATCTCCAAGATAATGTTTAGTTTTAGATAGCAAATGAAATGTACAAGTTCTAGATAGCACTATTTGCCCTTCAAAGTTTAGAGCCTTGTAATTTTAACAAATACGGTAGTATTAGCTGATGAATCAGAACTTTGACCTTCCCTCCCCTCCCCTGGGTTGATCTTTACCTTTAATGAGTAAAAAGACACTCACATGCTGTCTTATTTCTTTCTTTAAAAATGAAATTGCTATTTAATTGAATGTGGCCTTCCACAAAATGGGAACCTTTTTCACTGGAGGTCAGTATGTTTAATAGAAAAATATTCTATGTTGATCCAGCAAATATGTTGGGAGCAATAGCCAAGAAGATCCTTCTTTTATTGTCAAATGCTCCCACTCACTCTGAGGGACCATGAGTCCCTGGGATTCTGCACCCTGTCATCCCCAAACTGTCTACCTTGTTCAAGTGATGCTCTTCCTTTGGAGTCTCTGAACTTCTGGAATCAGCAGGGCCTCCCCATGTGCAGAAGCAGGGGCACCAAATGAGCTGGTATCAGCTCTGCTGCCTTCAAGATATGCAGCCTCATACAGGTCTTTGAACCTCATTCCCTCATCTCTAAAGATCAGATCTGAGCCTGATGTTACCAGGCTCCCAGCCTTGGTGTTGGGCTCCAGGGATAGGGGCTATGCAGGGCTCAGCTTGGCTCTGGTCCTGCCTTCTCTTGACCTGGAGAACTTGAACCAAGAACCACCTTGGGCCAGAGACAGCACAGGGAGGGAGGGCAGGCAGTACTCCCAGGCAGAGAGCGCAGCCCCTCTGGCTCTTCTGAGATCCAGGGGGCCCCTGGCCTCCCAGTGCTGCCTTGTGGGTGGGAGCAAAGTAAAGAGGAAGTGAGGCTACATGCGAGACCTGTATGCTCACTCTCAGTTCCCCCGATGGGCTCGGGGCCCGTGGGGGGCAGGGAGGCTTGGCCCCCACAGCTCCAGGAATCTCAACAGTAATGTACCCAGGTCTCCCACTCGCCATGGTGACATGGTCCCCAGCTGGCACTTCTCCTGGCTGGGGCATCTTCCTTGGTTTGGGTAGAAGCCAGAGTGTGTGAGTTTGAGTAGAGCCGGGTGGGGTGGGGTGGTGGGTAAGCCATGTCACCAAAGGGAACTGAAAGAAACTTTATGTGAATGGGAGGAAGGAGGACAGAGGCCTTGGGGGTAGCTGGACAATACAAGCCCCCTGCCAACTCTGGGCCAGCCCCTCCATTGCAGTCCTGGGCCCCTCTCCAGGAGACCCACCCTCTCAGTGCTGGGCTCTCAGGGTTTCAAGACCGGCCTATTTCTCAGATAACCTGAGTTTTTGAGAACTTGTTGGCTGGACACTAGGCTCTGAGGTCAGCAGGGCTGAGACAAATCCTAGCTGTCCCACTTGGGTATTGTGTGTACTTGAGTGAACCTTTACCCCCATTTCTTGTGCGTAAGCATGGTAACATCAGTGCAAAGGGTCTGCTGCGTGTTCTAGATACAACAAGTGCTTATCGAAGGCCTTGAACCTGTCAGGACAAAGTGGTGAACAATTTTTACTTCGTCTAAAAACCTCTGCCCAGGACGTTCTATTCTTTGGAGTGAGATAGGCAATAAATCCTTACATAACAAAACTGGCTGAGGCCTTGTGGGCCATCTCCTGGCTGCTCTGAAAAGTCCTCACTGCAGTTTCTGAGGCAGGGAAGCCATAGCTGCGTAAGGAATGATGTCCAGGATGCCGCCATGGGGGCTTCCTCCCTGTTTCTTACTAAATTCTGCCTCCTCAGAGATTTTGGGGGCATGACCTGGAAGTCCCCCACTTGGTCAACATTGTTACATGGGCACCTCAGGTGTCCCCATCTTCCCTGATCTACAGCTCAATCTCTCTCCATGGCCTGAGGTTAAGGAAGCTTCCAGGGATACCCTCTGACCTGGAGCTGGCCCAAAGAACAATCCCTACACCCCCCTTTCCTGACTGGTCTCCTCTCCTCTCCCTGCTGCCCTGCAGCTTGGCTCCTTCCCCCCTCTGTGGGCTCCCTCCTAGCTCTACCTCTTCCTCTGGGCCTCAGGCCCACAACACAAGTGAGGCTTGCAGCCCTCAGGAATGCCCCAGACCTCTGTCTCTGCTGACCTCCTGGGCCTGTCTCTCTCTCTGTTACACCTCAGAGGGTTCACTATTGCCTGGATTTCTCACCATCTCCTTTCAATACGTGCGTAGATGACTTCTCACCTTGCCCTGGGCCTCCTGCCAGCTCAGCTTCCTGCGCCTGGGTTAACATTCCCCTGGCCCCACTCAGGACGCTGCTACACTTGGCCCCATTCAAGCACTCCTAAACCTATTTGTCTCAGCATTACACTCAAACCACTTCCCTCTTGGCTCCTGGGCTCTGTCACGAAAGGGATGGGAGCCTCCATCTCTCCTGCCTGTCTCGCCACTGAGCCACAGACACCTGTACAAGGGGGAAAGGAGGAGGAGGAAGCCTAGCAGGAAGGCCCAGTCCTCTGGCCCTATAGGAATTAGCTAAGGACCCCTGGTGTCCCCTGTTGTCCTATGATGAACTTGGTTGAAGCTCCAAGCCCTTGGGTGTCCCATCCAGGCAGACAAGGCCCACCCATCTTTGGTGTGGCCGCAGGGGGCTCAGGCCTCAGGCTCTGAAGTGCTCCTGAGTTCAATCCATCTCAAGCCCCAAAGCTTAGAACCAAGGCTATGGACCCTCCTCAGTTCAGGACAGTGGTCCCTGTGAGGTGGCTCTAAGTGGGAAAGGAAGAGAGACTCAATTCTATCTGGGATGGCAGTGCCCACCCAAAGGCACGGGGCTTCTCCTCGGCCCACATTCGGGCCTCAGAATGGGCCCAATGTGGGGTGGGGCAATGACAGAATGCCCTTGGAGGGACTCCTCCAGGGATGGCCCTGAGACTCTTGGCTGTAGCCGTGAGCTCGTGGGAGGGGTGAGGGACATGACATTCTTCCCATGTGCCCTCTGCATATTTAACCTTGAGAGCAGATGTCACACTATCTCTCTCTGGGCTCTTGTGGGCTGAGCATTTCATGTGTGTTGTGGGGAGGAGAGGGGAGCCCGTGGGGGCTAAAAGGCAAACAGAGCTGAGGGGACAGGTGTTCCACTCTGGTCAGCTGGTCACCCATTAGCCTATACTACCAGGTCTTGGGGGCTCTGGGTGGGGCATCCCTCAGGCCTCTCATGTTCTTGTAGCCTCTGATGATGAGGCAGAAAATCAAGAAACCAGAGCGCGCTGGCGGCCAAAGTACCCTGGGGAGGCCCATGGGTCAGGGCCCTCCTAGGGAAGAAGGGGTATCAGGCCTCCCTGGAGGGGTTCTGGGGATGGGTTCTTACCAGGCCAATGTCCTGGAATCTTGTTGTGTAAGCAGTTCTCCAAGGCAGGCGGGAGCCAGCTGCAGCCCTGACGCCCACCCAGGCGGAGGCCTTGTGGTTGTTGGCAATCTGTTCCAGTCTTGCAGGCCAGACCCTCTTTCTCTCAGTCCGCCGTCCTCCTCTCTCCCAGGAAGCACTTCCTAAAGCCTCAGGGATACTGACATACCACGACAGCTTGTCTGGGGATCCTTGTGGGGGATATGTTAGGGGGAAATAGGAAAAAGAAAGGGGTACCTGCTCAAGCAGGAAGGAACTTACAGGGGCTTCTTCACTGGCCCCCAGCTCTCAGGAGGCTTTGCTTTGCAGTAGGAAGCCGTAGGAGTGCCCAAGGGGACAGTGAGTTTGGGCATGCTGGCCCCCACCTGGAACTCAGCTAGAGAACAAGTGTGAGCAATGCCATGTCCTCACCATGGAGCCGGGATGGGGGGTCAGGGAAGAGAGACGAGGGAGGCGGGCCCCTTTGCAGATGAGCAGCTCATCCTAAATCATGGAGAAGTGGGGTGGGGGTTATCCTCCTTTGGGACTGCCGATGGAAGGAGCAAGTGCAACAAGATAGTGCTAATGAGACCTTGTTAAACGCCAGGTTCCGTTAAGCACTTTGCATATATTATAGCCCCACTTACATGCAAGTGAGCCGAGTAACTAAGTGACTCAGCTGACTACTTTGTATTCTCAGTGTTATCTTTGGTGCTCCTTGGCTTGTAGAAACATCTCCCAGATCGCTGCCTTCACCTTCAAATGGCTTCTCCCTGTGTGCATATGTGTCCAAATTTCCTCTTTTTCTTTTTTTTTTTTTTTTGTTTTTTTGAGACAAAGACTCACTATGTCACTCTGGGTAGAGAGCCGTGTTGTCAACAGCTCACAGCGACCTCAAACTCTTGGGCTTAAGTGATTCTCTTGCCTCAGCCTCCCAAGTATCTGGGACTACAGGCTCCCTCCACAGCACCCAGCTATTTGTTGGTTATATTGTCATTGTTGTTTGGCAGGCCCAGGCTGGATTCGAACCCACTAGCTCCAGTGTATGTGGCGGGTGCCCTGGCCACTGAGCTACAGGTGCCAAGCCCAAATTTCCTCTTATTATAAGGGCACCAGTCATCCTGGAATAGGGCCTACCCAAATGATCTCCATTAATTACATCTGCTATGCCTCTAGTTCCAAATAAAGTCACATTTTGAGGTACCTGGGATTGAGACTGCACCATATACCTTCAGTCTATAATAATATTTAACAACCTACTCTGTGCCAAGCACTGGTCATGTTTGATTTCCATAACTGTACAAGGCAGGGGTGTGTATTATCTTCACGTTATAGGGGAAGATATAGCGGTTCAGAAAGGTCAGTCTGGTTACTCAAAGGCACACAGCAACTAGTAAAATGAGGCACTGGGATTTGAATCAAACTAAACCATCAGTAACATCACCTTGGAGCTAGACAGACCTGGGTTTAGATCTTTGATGGATGACCTGGGGCCAGTTGTTCAACAGGTCTGAGTCTGAGTGTCCTTGCTTATAAAATGGAGTTTATGACATACTGTTAGCCACAAAAAACCGCATGCAGTGGTGAGGATCCGGTCCAGCCCAGCACCTGGCGCACAGCAGATGTGACCATACTAAATAGAGCAATGGCTGCTCTGCAAAGCACCTTGTGTTTGGTCAGTTCTGGGCGGCTGCCTCCCCGTGACCAGCCTGAGTCCCTGGGGCTGGCAGAGCCACGGAGGCGGCAGGTCCCCACACTCTGGCAGCCCAGAGCGTTCCAGCCCCCACCCAAGCTTTCCCCAGGGACATCCATCCCCCTTTCCCTTCACAGCGAACACAGCCTGGGGAAGGGTTTGAGGAGCCGGCTGCTGGTGTCCTCTTTCCTCACACTCAGGCCCTGGGGTATTGTCTGTGTGGAAACGTGGCCTCTGTGCCCATGGAGTGATCATGGCTCCCAAGAAACCCTACCTGCCCAGACGCCTCACCTTAGGAACAGGCCTGTGTAGGAAACCACAGAACAGGCGCTGGGGATTTGGGGGAGAGTCACCCACAAAGGGACAACATGATGTGATGGGAGTAGTTCTGTATCTGGATTGTGCTGACAGTTACACAACTCTCTGCCTTTGCCAAAATTCATGGAACTGTACGCTGAAAAGAGTGAACTCTCCTATGTGTAAATTAAACATAAATAAAATTTTTATAAAATGATTCAGGAAATCCAAAATCTAAATGTCAAGAAGTTTTAGGAAGGCTTGGCGCCTGTAGCTCAGCGGTCAGGGCAACAGCCACATATACCAGGGCTGGAGGGTTAAAACCCAGCCAGGGCCTGCCAAACAATGATAACTACAACAAAAAAATAGCCGGGTGTTGCGGCGACCCCCTGTAGTCAGCTACTTGGGAGGCTGAGGCAGGAGAATCACTTAAGCCCAAGAATTTGAGGTTGCTTTGAGCTGTGACTCCAAGGCACTCTACCAAGGGCAACAAAATGAGACTCTGTCTCAAAAACAAAAAAAGAAGTTTTAGGTGGGCAGCACCTGTGGCTCAAAGGAGTAGGGCATTGGCCCTATATGCCGGAGGTGGCAGGTTCAAACCCAGCCCTGGCCAAAAACTGCAAAAAAAAAGAAGTTTTAGGAAAAGCTTAACTAATTTATTTGGTCCGCATGTCTGCATTTTCCTTTTTATGCAAGCAAAGGCTTAATATATGATAAATATGTCTTATAGAACTCTGTTATATCAGCCTAAAATAAAAATTCTAAGTAATTTAAAAAAAAAAACAACAGAAAAAGAAAGAAGGAAAAATAGATCCAAGAAGCACCCTTCAAAGAGACGGCTATGCCCAGCTGTGTCCTTCCTGTCTGCCTTCCTGTTGGCCCCTCTCCTCACTTTCCCCCAGCTCTTGGGAGGCTGAGCATTGTCTCCCGGGGTCTGGTGATGTCCACAGGTTCCCCAGAGACTCAGGATGGGGGCCTCCCTTCAGCGTGTGTGGCTCTGGGTGAGAGCCAATGTCCTGGAGATAGGTGGCACTGGATATAGGAGGATTCAGAGAAGGGAACATTTGAAGAGGTGTGGACAACTTTACAAATGCCAGTGTGGGACTTCCAGACATCCAGGGCCTGGTAGCAGTGGGGAACCATCTCCACCCTCGGAGGGGCTGTGGCCCTGGGGACAGGGGAAGAAATCCCCTGTCTGTTCTGTCCCTTACCCTTCTATCTCCTGCCCATATCTTGGGCTGGGAGAGGTTATAGCTGGTCTGGGAATGGTGCATTTTCTTTGAGTGCCCCGGGCTGGTGGTAGCTGATGGGGTTGGGAAACTTTTCCCTCAGCCCCTGGCAGGCCTGGGGAGGACCTACCAGTGTACTAGGCATCTGCATGGCTGTCACATGCATTCTCTGACCTGTATACTTGACCAACATGGGACTTGGTCTACTTGTAAATCACCCCTCTTGCTCCAGGGCCCTCTCCCAGGAGGCTTGGGGATTTGGTGGAAGCAGTGTGGGCCCACCTTGCTTGACCTTGAAAGGTGCAGGGGCAGAAAGATGGTGAGGCCCAAATCTCAGGGAGAAGACCTGACAAGGGCTCAGAATCTTTAGGATCCAGGGGCCAGCACTGGGATTGCGGTGAGGGCCAGGGTAGGAGGTCAGAGGCCGAGGGCAGGTCTCTTCCTCAGGGTTTTGCCCCTGTGGGTTCTCAGACACCATTCCCCTCACCCTTGCCTTAGACCAGAGCTTGGCAAGCAGTAACCTCTGCTATTGCATGGTGGATGCCAGGAAGCTGAGTACCAGCTGGGACAAGGAGCAGGGTCCAAGTTGAAGGTGAAAGGGCAGAGCCCCCTCCCCTTATGCTTCAATTCTAGCCCCCAAAGCCCTCAGTTGGAACCCTGTAGGAGTGTGAGTGAGTAGCAGGAGGCCCTGTGCCCACTGTGGGGACTGATCTCTGGTGGTGTAGGTGACCCTGGGTCTTCACTTTATCCCACAGCCCACTTACTTCCTGCTCTTGGGTATATTTCCAAAAGTTTACAGATGTGCTGAAAATAGGGATTCATCAAGGACCTTGTACTTTCCCAGTGGGGCCACTGGCTACACAGAAACAGCAGAAGCCTTCAGCAGGCCCCCACTCCCTGTGCCTCCCCATGTTCAGACACCCTACTCTTCCTTTCATCTCCTTGTCTGCTCTCTTACTGGCCCCAGCTCAGGCCTCAAATTTTAGGACACGCAAAGAAAGGGTGGGGCAGCCACCATTCCCACTGAACCCTCCTCCGTAGCCTAGTTGGTCCTGGAGCAAAGGGGAACGTAGGCAGCTCAGGGGCTGAGGCAGCAGGGGCAGATGCCAAGGGAGCCTGACAAAAGGCATGTCCAGGCCTTATGGCATGTGTTTTCCCGGGCCTGGACATCTGTCCGTACTCAAAATGTGAGATGCTTCCCATGGCTGTGCAGCCCAAAAAGTCCCATTAGGCTGGGCATGGTGGCTCACATTACAGAATCCTAACACTCTGGGAGGCTGAGGTAGGAGAACCACTTGAGTTCAGGAGTCCAAGAGTTCTAAGTTCAGGAGTTCTAAGCAAGAGACCCACTCTCTACAAAAAATAGCTGTGTGTGGTGGTGTGTACTGATAGTCCTTTGCCTGAGATAGGAGTTTGAGGTTGCAGTGAGCTATGATGATGCCATTGCCCTCTAACTGGGCAACAGAGCAAGACTCTGTCTCAAAAAAGAAAAAGAGGCAGAGATCAATAGACCATATTAAAAAACAAGATCAACAATATGCTATTTAAGGAAGCATACTTCAAATTTAAACATACAAATAGACCCAAGTAAAAGACTAGAAAAATACATGTCCTGAAAACAGAAACCACAAGAAAACTGGATGTACTATATTAATTTCAGTCTTGCTTGTACTGTATCACATCATACCTTTGTTTAATTCTTTTTTTTTTTTTTTTTTTGAGACAGAGCCTCAAGCTGTCACCCTGGATAGAGTGCTGTGTCATTACAGCTCACAGCAACCTCCAATTCCTGGGCTCAAGCGAGTCTCCTGCCTCCGCCTCCCAAGTAGCTGGGACTACAGGCGCCCGCCACAACGCCCGGCCATTTTTAGGTTGCAGCCACCATTGTTTGGCGGGCCCAGGCTGGATTCGAACCCACCAGCTCAGGTGTACTTGGCTGGCATCTTAGCCCATTGAGCCACAGGCGCCAAGCCCCTTTGTTTAATTCTTAATAAACTGTTCACTTGTTAAAAAAAATATGCAAAAAAATGTATATCAGAATTGATTTTAAAAACAAGAAAAGTTGGCTCGGCGCCTGTGGCTCAACAGGCTAAGGTGCCAGCCACGTACACCTAAGCTGGCGGGTTCGAATCCAGCCCGGCCCCGCCAAACAATGATGGCTACAACCAAAAAATGGCCGGGCGTTGTGGCGGGCGCCTGTAGTCCCAGCTACTTGGGAGGCGGAGGCGGGAGACTCGCTTGAGCCCAGGAGTTGGAGGTTGCTGTGAGCTGTGATGCCACAGCACTCCACTCTATCCAGGGTGACAGCTTGAGGCTCTGTCTCAAAAAAAAAAAAAACAAAAAAAACAAGACAAGTTTACCAAAGATAAAGAGGGACATTTTGTCACAATAAAGTGTAATCTGTCAGGAAGATGAAACAATTATACACGTACATGCTCGTAACTACAGAGCCATAATTAACATGATACACAAAAATTAACTCAAATGGATCAAAGACCTGTGCGTAAGAGCTAATACTGTAAAATGCTTATATGTAAATATGGGGCAATTCTTCCTAAGAGTAGATTAGATAATGATTCCTTAAATATGACACCCAAAACCCAAGTAATAAAAGAAAAAACCAGACAGGGATCCTCAACATGTTTACTCATTGAGGAAATGTAAATCAAAACCACATTGAGATGTCACTTCATTCCTATGGTGAAATACAACTTAGCACTTACAGGATGGCTATAGTAAAAAGGATGGATAATGGCTGGGATGTGGTGGCCCACGCCTATAATCCTAGCACTCTGGGAGGTGAGGTGGGTGGATTGCTTGAGCTCACAAGTTCAAGACCCGCTCTCTACTAAAAATAGAAAAACTAGCCCGGTGTGGTGAGGGATGCCTGTCGTCCCAGCTACTCAGGAGGCTGAGGCAAGAGGATTGCTCAAGTCCAAGAAAATGAGGTTGCTGTGAGCTATGAGGATGTGACAGCACTCTACTCAGGGCAACAGAGTGAGACTCTGTCTCAAAAAGAAAAAGGGATAATAATAAGTGTCAAAGATGTGGAGAAACTGGAGCTTTCATATACTGCTGCTACAAATGAAACACAGTGCGGCCACTTTGGAAAATAGTCTGGCAGTTCCTCAAAAGTTTAAATATAGAGTTCCTGTGTGATGCAACAATTCTTCTTGTTATATACCCAAAACAAATGAAAGCTTATGCTTATACAAACACTTATATGTGAATATTTATAACATTATCCATAATAACTCAAAAGTAGAAACAACAGGAATGTCCATCAACTGATGAATAGATAAATAAAATTGCACATACAATGAAATATTATTTATCCATAAAAAGCAGCAAGGTACTGCTACCTGTCACAACATGGATGAGACTCAAAAGACAGGTTAGGTGAAAGGCCTCAGACCATGTGTTATATGATTCCTTATTTTTATTTACTTATTTTTGGTTTGTTTTTGCAGCAGAGTCCCACTTTGTTGCCCTTGGTAGAGTGCCATGGTGTCACAGCTCATGGCAACCTCTGACTCTCGGACTCAAGCCATTCTCTTGCCTCCGCCTCCCAAGTAGCTGGGACTACAGGCTCCTGCCCACAATTCCTGGCTATTTTTAGAGACAGGGTCTTGTTCTAAGTCAGGCTGGTCTTGAATCTGTGAGCTCAGGCAGTCCACCCACCTCGGCCTCCCAGCGTGGAGGATTACAGGAGCGAGCCACCACACCCGGCCTCACATAAGTGAATTTGGATGGCAGTTGTCAAGGGCTGATCTGGGAGCTGGAAGTGTCATCCATGCCCAAGCCACCTTCTGTCTTTATTCTTTTCTGTCTCCACATGTGGCTTTCATCTTCAAGGTTGCCTCATAGTGACAAGATGGCTGCTGCATCTCCCAGTTCAAACTCCATGTTATTTATTAGTTTGTTATAGAATATTAAGATAGTATTAAGAATATTGATATAATATTAAGAATATTGGAAAGAATACAGACAAACAGTCAGAAGAAGAAATGGATGGAGCAAGGTATGGGTTGGGGTGGCAGGGTGGCATGGAATCTCCGTGTCCTCTCTGGGTGCTCCACCTCTCCACACCTCCATGAGTCAAGCAACCGGTGATTCTATTTATATAAAATCACAGGTTTACCTGTTGAACAAAACAGGTAAATTCATGGAGAAAGAAAACCAATTGAGTGCAGTGGCTCATGTCTGTAATCCTAGCACTTTGGGAGGTGGAAGTGGGGTTGCCTGAGCTCACAGGTTCAAGACCAGCCTGAGCAAGAGGTCTCTAAAAATAGCCAGGCATTGTGGCAAGAACCCGTGGTTCCAGCTACTCAGGAGGCTGAGGCAAAAGAATCGCTTGAGCCCAAGAGTTTGAGGTTGCTATGAGCTCTGACACCATAGCACTCTATCAAGGGTGACAAAGTGAGAATCTGCCAAATAAAAAAAAAAACCTACAGATTAGCAATTTGTTAGAGCCCAGGATAAGGTATAGAATTCCTTTTTGGGGGACGGCACCTGGAGTTCAGTGGGTAGGGCGCCAGCCATGTACACTGAGGCTGGAGGGTTCAACCCCCACCCCCCGAGTCAGCTAAAAACAACAACAACAACAATGACAACTGCAACAACAACAACAACAAAAAGAATTCCTTTTTGGGTGATGAAATGTTCTAAAACTGATTATGATGATGGTTACACAATTCTGTGAATTACACACTTTAGATGGGCAAACAGAATGGCATGTGAATTATATCTCAATAAAGTGGCTACCGGAAACGGCGGGGTACCCCAAGTCACCACTGGGTGCCAGAGCATCTAGTGCTTCGAGACGGCCCCAGCTGTAGTTTTACTCCACCAGCCTCTACCCCTGGACTGCAGGCCGAGGACTCTCCTTCACCACCATACTTGGCAGGAGCAGCTGCCATCCACATTCTCTCAGCCTCTGACTAAGCTCCTGTTGGCGTCTGAACCACAGGCAGTGGGAGAGGGGTCTCTGTGTTGGTGAAGGGTCTGGAAACACCCAAAGCTGGGGTGGTGCCAGTTCCTCTGCTCTGGCTGAGCTGTTGAAATTCTCCAAGCCCCAGTTTCCTGGGCACCATCAGAGCATCATAGAGAGGTTGTGAGCAGGAATTATGGTTATCTGCTCAACACACCCAGCCGGGCCTGGACTCCCAGGGAGGACTGCAGGCCCAGGAGTCATCATCACTGCAGGAGGTGGGGGAGAGGAGCCAGAGAAGGGGCTGCATGTAGGGCTATGCCTGCCCTACTCTAGGGAGCCTGGTCTATATCACAGCCATTGTGGATCTATTCTAAACTCCCCCAGTCAATAAAAATAAACTATCTTGAGCAGCAACACCTTTTACTTGAAAAGGGTTGGGCAGTGTACCCAGAGACGAGAGCAGGAGAGGTTCAGGTCAAGTTTAATGAAAGGGGACTGATCCCTGCCTGGGCAAAGATGGCAGCTGCACCGAGTGCTTGGGGGCTTGCTTTTACACTGGGTGTAGGGGGGAGGGAGATTCCACAGATTGCTGGAAGGCTTTGGCAGGCAAGGATCTTTCCAGTGGAACTCTTGGGGTGGGGCCAGGTAGGCCTTTTGTTCTGGGAGGGGAGGTGGGGGATGGGTTTAGGCACCTAACATCCTGACTCTTGTTAAAATGGATGATGGGGTCGAAGGTCAGTCTTCTGGAACTGCTTCTTGCTGGATAGGGCCCATAGTTGTCCTCATTGGAATGAATTGGGTGTTAGTAGAGCCATTCAGGTTTGAGGTTCATTGGGAGAAGTTTGGGGAGTAATAGCAATTGGGTTGCAAATGCAGCTGACACCTTTTTTATCCTGTCTTGAATAAAAGAAGACAGGAATTGGATAACACAAGGGGCAATGGTTAATAACAGGAGGATTGCAGTAAGGGGGTCAAAGAGGGTATAATCCAGTGTCCCTATGGGCTACTGAAGCAAGATCCTTCATTTGGAGTGTATGGATGAGTGGCTTATTCCCAGAGTCGGTGACACCCTCTAGGACCAAGCCAGACTGTTGGTGTAGAAATAGCACGCTTCCTGTAAGGAAGCGCAAAGGCCCCTTTGCCCCACTATGAGTAAATTCAAGCCTTTACAGCTTTGGAGAACTATCAATGTCGGGGAAGTCTACTTGATCTTGTATGAGTTACAACTGATCAGAGACTTCTTGAGGCTTTTGGAAGTTCAGTGGACATTAGATGGAACTGGTGGCTGGCAGTTCTAGTCGGGCAGTTCTGGTGGAAACCCTGCCTTGATGCCTACTTCTACTAGGAGAGGGATTAACTGGATGGCACATTTAGCTCTAAGCAGTGTGTGAAGGGGGAGTGAACCTGCTCATCATCTAGGAGGAGAGATATATCAGGAGGAAGCAGTAGTAGGGTGCAGGTGCCGGGGCAGTTTGTTGGGATGCATAGACAAATAGAGGTTCCACACAGGAAAAAGATGCCAGTGTCATCGAGGCAAGTTGAAGGAAAGGAGTAGTAATTGAGCTCCTGCATATTTTCTGGGAGTGCTTTCAATGTCCCAGATGGAAAGGATTCTTGCTAGAATTGTTCTGGTGAAAGGTTGTAATAGGCGCGGCTGTAACTGAGTGTGTTTTAGGATGGAAGTGGAACTAGGCCTGGGTTGGGTGGTCAGTGATGTTGTTATCAGGTATGGGGATAAAAGAACAAGAGGTTTGAGTTTTTCCAGTGTTTTTAATTTGAGGAGCGAAGATTGGACCGTAGGCCTGTCTTGGCAGAAGGGGAGTTCTAATTTGGGGTGGAGGCAGTAAGGAGAGTGAGGGGAAGAGATGAGGAAGAGAGAGAGGGGAGAGTGGGGAGTGAGACAAGGGAAATGGGGGGGAAGAAGTGAGAGAATGGTGTGGTATTTTAAAGAAAGAAAGGTAGAACAATCAGTCTTGAGGTGTAGTGGGTAGCTGAATTACAGGGAGAAAAATAGAAAAGAGTAATTGTTGAATTCACGAGGCACTGTGAGTGTGAATGTTGTGTCTGCTTTCCTTAGGTAAGGTTGAAGACAGGCGTTTTTCAGGTGTGTCTAACCTTTAGGTGTGAAATTCGTCCATCCTGGATGTTCAGGAATATCTTGAAGCTTAAAGGAACGGATTTTAAAAGGTAAAGGAGTTTGGAAATGTAAAGAGAGTTTACATTTCTGTTTTGTGAGTTGGGTTCCTGAATGGTCTGTGAAAACAGGAATGTATAGGGATGGGGTGCTGCTCACAAGAGAAAGCAGGCAGAGACACAGAGTATGAGATAATAATTTTCTGTTACTTCAGTATAAAGACTGCTCGTCCTTACATTTCCCTCTTTGAAATGAGCTCAAAACTGGGGATTTATGGATGGAGGTTTCTTGTGAAAGTACTTCCCACGGAATGTGGATGGAGCAATGTCCCTGCCTGTCAGAGCTCATTTGGGTGATTAGAGGGAAGAATTAAAAGTGGATGGCCTTCAAAGTTAGGTAAGAGGTGGGAAGGGGTTTCACTGGAGAAAGATTGTTAGGGCCTGAATTTGGTTCTGTATGAATGTTGTTAGGCAGTGAAAACGTAAGGTGTGAAAGTAAGAACTCAAAGTAGGAATACCAGGGCCTCACAGAGGGGCTAACTAAGAGAACTAGGACTATATATGGATTTTTTTTTTTGAGACAGAGCCTCAAGCTGTCACCCTGGATAGAGTGCCGTGGCATCATAGCTCACAGCAACCTCCAATTCCTGGGCTCAAGCGAGTCTCTTGCCTCCGCCTCCCAAGTAGCTGGGACTACAGGCGCCCGCC
>CAUYRH010100027.1:0-18978 GCA_963574655.1 Perodicticus potto | reverse complement strand
TGGATACTTTTTCTTTCATTCTTGAGATACTTTGCTAAGAAGAATATGTTCCAGCACCATCCATGTAAACATGAAAGAGGTAAAGTCTCCAAACACCTTTTCAAAGTTAATAAGTGTATTAACAAATGAATGAAAGCAGTCCCTCTGCTAGGGGAAGGTTATCAGCTCGGCAGTTTTTCTCAGTGCAGAGATTAGGGTGGGTACTCCCAACTCAAGATGGAACCACCCCAAAGGTTTCAGGCTGCTTTGCTCATGACCTTGCTAGAGCCCAGAGCGTGTGTCCTGGAAAGGGGCAGCCTGTTTGTGCCTAGAGATGGGGGTCTGATTTCTGAGCTTACCAGTCCTAGGGAATGGGGGTTCCCTGTCAAGCCCTGAGTGGGGGAACACTGTATCAAACTCTTGCCATATACGTTCTAAAATTGCCCCTCTTTAGGGATAATGAAACTCTATTTTTAAAACATTCTGGTTGTAGTTATGGACTCTTTTAAAACAAGATTTTCTTAGTCTAGAAACTAGAAAGTTGAGTGATTTTCCCTGTGATCAGAGACAGTACATTTATAACGGGAGGCAAGATTCCCTCTTTAGTCTGAGCAGACTGGGAGGTGCCGTGGGAGGAATTTAGCTCCAAGGTCACTCACAGATTCCTTATCACAACTAATAATACTTAACATGCAAGTCTTCAAACTATATAGAAATTCCTGGTAAAGAGGAAAGAAACCTACCTCCATGAGGATTTACTATTAAAAATGTCATGGAGGGCAGCACCTGTGGCTCAAAGGAGTAGGGTGCTGACCCCATATGCTGGAGGTGGTGGGTTCAAACCCAACCCCCAGCCAAAAAAAAGCTGCAAAAAACCCCCCCAAAAAGTCATGTATATCAGTATACAGTATTTTATAATGTACAAATATGTGTCTATTGCTGATGTATTTTCTGACTTAGATGGGATATTTAATTTTCTTCCTTAACTTGAAAATGTTATGCTATGTTATGTCATGGGATTGGGCCTACCTTCTTTTAGATGACTGCAATATTTCGTGTGGTGGTCTGGACGCTCCTTCTTCTCTGCTGGTGTTCCATCCACTCAGGCAGCCTGGGTGCCCACTACACACTCAGGATGAGAGATGCAGAGACGAACGACCAGGGCAGAACACCTATTCTGCCTTTATAGAGTTCCTAGTTATAATGTTCACTTATTTCTTAAGCATAACAAATGAATTATAAAGTGATTATTTATTAATGACATAAATGCTTATTACTTTTTCTTGATTACAAAGAATACTACTGTGCATAACATTATTCATTTGTACATGGATGTAAATATCTGCAGGATAATTTCCTAGAAGTAGAATTACTGGCTTAAAAATTAACCTAAAAGTCAAAATAGTCCAAATTGGTCTCTAACATTTTTATGTTTACTAATACTCCATGAGGGTGGTTATTTCCCTACCCATTTTCCAGTATTGAATGTTATAAAATATTTCATTATCAGTCAGTCTTACAGGTGACTTGTGGTTCCTCATGAATGCTTTAATTTTCTTTGAGTTATGACTTAAGTTTTAGTAATATTGAAAATTTTATTTACTTTTATGAATATACTTTATTCTACTATAAAATTGCATTATGTATTTTTTATTTTAAGTTGCTCTTTAAATAGCAGAGATACCTATTATTTATTATATATGTTAACTAACTGGCTCCAGTTTATCATTAATTCTTTAATTTGTTTATGTAAACATTAGCCATAGATATTTAGAGACTTTTATGGAATTATATGGCCAGTCTTTTGGTTATATGCAATGCCTTTCTTTGACAGACTTTCTTCATAATGATATTGAAGACTATGAACTTATACTGATCCTGCATCAGGAAAAGATAGAACAAAAGCATTCTAGTCTCTTCCTCCTGCTAATTACAGTACATACTCTGAAGAGAACATATAAAGTGACTCTCAGACTACTCCTAAAATAACAATTAGAAACAAGTCAGACTGGCTAGGGACCTCAGGGTCATTGTACCTTCACTTGAAATCTCAGACATTTTTGAAAGCAACATGGAAATTCTAACACGTATATAGAAATGTAAGCAGGCAAGATTCAACAAAAAGATAAAAAAAGAAAGGTATAATCTACCCTACATCAGTGTACTTACAGATATGCAGTAAGTAAGGTGAGTGCTATGAGCTCAAGAATAGTCACTGAAACCTACTGTGGATAAATACTGTTTCAGATGTTGGCCGAAATAGCCCACGTTCTACACCTCTATGGCTGAGTCTGTTGGCTTATGTCATAGGGATATAAGCAGGGCTTATAATATAGAATTGGTTCTTATGTTGCCTTAGAAATATACATTTTAGAGAAAAGATATTTTTTTAGATAACAATCAAATAGCATCTTCACTGATTTAGTCTATAACCATTTTTAAAAATGTATATTTCATGTAATTCTTTTAATTTTAATATTTTGAGTGACATACTGATTTTTTGAAGTATTTTATCCCACTGGAATAACAAAGTAGTGGTAACATTTTTCATATTCTTAAATGGTAAATAAATACGAAAGAAAATTTAATACTTCAAAAAGTTTTTAATATAAAGTTTAACGATAAACACAGATTTTACTTGATGTGAACCCTTGGGAAACTAGCCTCAAAGGGGGTAGAAAATAATATATTTCAAAGATGAAAGTACTATAAGATTAACAATGTATATCAAGAGTTTTTTTTTTTTTTTTTTTTTAAGTAAAGAGCTCATTAGTAACTTAACCCACAGGAGGAAAAGATCTAGTTATAATGTTTACTTATTTCTTAAATTAAAATAAGCTTTTCTTATGCTACAGTATGAGATCTGAATTATTTAAGAGAAAGTCAACATATTAGTATTAGAGCTTTATGCATTTTAGAACACTGAAACAGAGAAATATAAATAGTATAAGATTCATAATAGTAAAATTTGAAGACAGAATGGCTGCTAATGTCTTACTGGCAGACAGGGGCATGAAAAAGCATGTACTATTTTGTCAGCAATCTCCACTGGAATTCTCTTTACACTGTCTGGTGTGGCTTTTATTCAATGATGTATTTGAAGATTTTGTGTCCAACTGCCCACATAATATAAAATATGTAGATGTTTCTACTATTTTTTTAAACAATCTGAACTATCAGCTCATTTTTAACAGAACAGATTTGTGGATGGAAAGAAAGGTAAAACAGGAGAGTTGTGAAAACTATCCTGAAGGTGACGAGGAAAGATAAAAAGGAAGAAAAATGATAAAATTTCAAAAACCCCATCAGGGCTTATCTCACTGCCAGGTTATGTCAATTAACGTAAAAGACCAGGAGACCCAGTCACCACCCAGCTCTAATCACGCTCCTCCCCAGGACTCTGCTCCTCACTCTGCAGCCCATTCCGATCTACTCCTAGAAACTGAAACTTTTCTTATGTTCCTTCTAGAGGTTGTGGTTCATCTTGAGCAAAACCTGAAGTTTTTCTGACTTTTACCACAATTTTCTTACAGCCTGTTAACGAGGCGACTGGCTATTTTGTGTGGAGATGAGGTGAATGTAATCCCAGTCCATTCACACTCTCTGTCCTTGCTAAAAACCCTCAGCTTTAAATATCATTGTTAGGTTAATAGATATGAGCAGGAGGTGGTGCATGAGGTTGGGTCATTCTGGACTGGTGTGGCCCAGGCTGAACCGGCTGTTGTGGGACTGAGGCTAACTGCTAATCGAAGCCTTGCAGGGAGGTTGTTTTGGGGAGCTGGTTGTTTTGGGGGACTGACAGGCATCCCTGGGACTTTATGAGGTGGACAGATAGGTAACAAGTTGTTATGGGAACGTGTCATGAGAACCGAGTTGATGAAGACCCTGGGAATTTTCAAGAAGCAGCTGACACCCGCAAAATTATGTATAAAATCCAGCACTGTGCTCTCCATGATGCCTGTAGTCACTAGGGTGGGACTGGGTTTGCTATGCAAGCCGTTAAAATAGCATTTTTTTTTCCTGCTAAAACTATACATTCCCTTATGCTCTTCAGTTATTTTGGTGACCACCTTGAGCTGTGACCCTGCTGTGTTGACATCACATGAGTCAGTAATATCATATCACCCTCTATTTTGAATTTCTGTGCTCAGATAAACATATCCTTATCCGATTTCAGCCAATGATTCTCATCCTCATCCTTAACTATGACCATTATGAATGGTCAAACTACTATTTGATCACCACAACCTATGTTTTCCACAGCCCTTACTCAATAACTATGGCTCAGTCTTTTAACCAAACTGAGACTCTCAATTTTATGATTGTAAATTCTATTCATTGTCCTTCATTCTCTTGATGTCCTCTCTCCACTCTTTACTTGCTTTTAATTTCACATTCAGTCACTGAGACCCATCTCCTGCATAGCAGCTGACTCCCTGCCCCAGGGGGACCTTGTGCTTCCTAATCACTGTGTTATCTATACCTGGCCCATGGATAGAATCTGGCTGAACCTAAGCATAGAGCCATGATGACTATTTCCACTGTGTGTGTGAATCTCAGGTAGCCCCAGCTCTGCCCCGCAGTCACACTATGCTTTCCCAGTTAATTCATTCTCACTCTCTCTGACATGGCACTTCCACACCTCTGATCTTCTCATGCTTGCAAGACCTTCTCTGCCACCTTCACTGGTAGTTTGTAAACCTGCTTCGCATTCACAGAGAAAGTTGAAGCAATCAGATGAACAATGGAAACTCTAAGAAAGAATCATAAAGAAAGCCTCAGGCTCGGGCCTCCAGCCCGGGCTGGGCCCGCCAAACAACAATGATGGCTGCAACCAAAAAATGGCCGGGCGTTGTGGCAGGAGCCTGTAGTCCCAGCTGCTTGGGAGGCTGAGGCAGGAGACTCGCTTGAGCCCAGGAATTGGAGGTTGCTGTGAGCTGTGATGCCACAGCACTCTACCGAGGGTGCCAGCTTGAGACTCTGTCTCAAAAAAAATAAAAAAAATAAAAAGAAATGCCTCAAATCAAAAACAGTAGCAAAAATGAGAAATGCATACAGTGGGCTCATCAGACAACTGAACACAGCCAAGGAGAGGATACGCATGCGTTAGGTCAATAAAAATGCCCCAAACTAAAATGTAAAGAAAAAAAAAAAAAAGAAAAAGAAAAACACAAGCGAACAAACAAAACCCAAAACAGAACATCCAAGAACTGTGTGATTTTTTTTTTCCAGTAAGGCTCTAGTAAAGCCTTTTCCCTTTGACAGCAGCCCTTTGTTACAGACAATGTTCTGGGTACATGATGCAAAAGCTACTTTCCCCTCCTCCTGCCAGAGACACAGCTCTTTCCCAGCTCTGTGCCATGAGAACACTGGTGGGTCCTGGAATCTCAAGAAAGTGGGGGCCCCTCTATCTGCTGCCACCAGGAGTTTCTCTCTAAAGCTGCTCCACACTCAGGATCCTGACACTTATCCGAACTGCCCTTTGAGTTCTCCCCTAGTCCACAGATCCAGTGTCTTTTGTTCCAGTAAGCAGAATCCCTCTCTCTCTCTCTCTCCCTCCCTCTCTCTCTCTCTCCCTCTCTCTCTCTGTGCCTCGGCAGCTTCAGACTTCAGGGTGGCCTTTTCTTCTGACAGCTCATTTTTTTGTCTGTCTAAGAAAAAGCATTGATTTTCAGTTCCTTTAGCCTTTTCTTGTCGTAATAACAGGAATGGTAACTTCTGAGCAGAACTGAAACTGGAATTCAGAAATTCTATTTCTCTCTGTCTTTGATCAAAAATGATATTTTTAAACAGACATGACAAATATTGGGTGGGTTTCTAGTGTCCTTCAGAAACATTGGCCTCCATCCTGAGGTCTAGTTCATGGCCAGAACATTTTCTTTACTCTTGGCCACGTCTATGACATAATTTTCTTTCTTTTTTTCCCTTTTTTTTAGAGACAGAGTCTCATTTAGTAACCCTAGGTAGAGTGCTGTAGCATCACAGCTCACAGAAACCTCAAACTCTTGGGGTCAAGTGATCCTCTTGCCTCGGCCTCCCAAATAGCTGGAGCTACAGCTCTCTGCTAAGTTTTCTATTTTTAATAGAGGGGTCTTTGTGCTTGCTCAGGCTGGTCTCAAACTCCTGAGCTCAAACAATCTACCCCCTCAGCCTCCCAGAGTGCTGGGATCACAGGTGTGAGCCACCACTGATAGAGTAAAACCTCCCCCTCAAATGGAACCGACCTGCCCAGGAAGAAAAGGATTCAGGGACGTCCAAACCCAGGGGAGAGAAAGTGTGCAATCCCTACCCCCCACCTTTTAAATCTGCACCCACCTTCAGCCAGGCGCTAACTTCCTTCTTGAGCTCAGCTCACCTGCACCAGGGTGGGAATAAAGGCCAACATTGCCCACACAGAACCTGGACCCAGTTTCCTTTCCTTTCACGTTTTGGAATAATCTTTTAATTTCGGTCTTTGACCTCTCAACCACACTGGGCCTTATGACACAATTTTCTATTACTCAAGGTCTATTGTTGCTAATAAACTTACATGGCTTAAATAAGGCAAATTTTCTATCTTAAACCTCGGTAGGTCAGAAATCTGTCTCAGATTGCAGTGGGCTACAATGCAGGTGTTGCCAATGCTGCCCTCCTTTCTGGAGGTTCTGGAGAGAATCCGCTTCCTTATTTTCTCTATTTCCTGAGGCTAAACCCATCCACTCTCTCACGACCCCTTTCCTCCAGCCCAGAGACAGCAATGGCCAGTCTGTTCTCTCCTTTCTTGTCAACCTGCCCCGTTTTTCCGCTTGAGGTAGCATCGTGCCTGTAAAATTCAGGGTAATCGCCCTATCTGAACACATCAGCAATCTTCATTCTATCTGCAGCATTAATTCTTCGTGGCAACCAAGATAAAATATTCACCGGTTTAAGGGATTAGAATGTGGACCCCTCTGGAGGGCCAGTGTTCTGCCTACAACACGTATAAATAATCATTAATTATCATTGGAAGTAGCCAGAAGAAAGTGCTGTGGGAAGAAAACATGAGGAACTGCTTAAAAATTATTCTAAATTCTGAGTTACTTCACAAAAATATTTATTTACCCCTTTTCGCTTATTATGTTTCTTTTTATATTTTTTGGTCATGTCACTGAGGTTATATCATTGAAAAACTGTGAGCATTGGCTCCTGCCAAATCTCTTTTTTCAAGATAATTTCAATGAGTTACAAAAAACGACGCCTTATAGTATCTTTAAGGGGACACAGCTCAAATTCCAGGAGTGCAAGACCTTTGCTTAGGCACTATTTTCATTTGCTCTCTGAAAACCTAAATTCCAAACTAAAACGTTTAACAAAGCATTTATCTTGTAGTTTCACACCATATGAATAAACAAATATCAAATTTGCCTCTTATCCTCCATATGTACTAAATATATTCCACTATTCCAATGTGAGCATTTAGGGAATATCTTTCTATCAAATATCTTTCTATGTAAATCATTTTCTACAAATATATTTGAAGTTAATTTATTCTGATAGTCTGTCGTGTGCAAGCTGTGTGGTTGTATCCTGATGAGAGGTTACATTGCTAAGGGCCTTATCTGTCATATGTGAGAAAAACATGGCTGCACCCAAAACCTCATATTTTTTGGCATTTTTAATTTTAATTTTTAATTTTTCCCATTGTTCAAAGACACTTCAAACTTCCTTCAGACATATCATAGTGGAAAATGATACTGATCCCCACTACTAGGTATTTACAAATAAAAAAAATTAAAATCTTAACAAGAAGGAAAAGAATGAAATAGTAATAATTACTATAAAAATAAACTTTTAAAATTACATAACAAATATCAGCTATATTCTAGTTACTACAATTATTGTTTTCTTCAGCTTACAGTATTATATTTAGATTTGTAACAAAAGACCCCAAATTTTAGAGTTAATTTTTTTTATTAAGTTATATATACATAGATCATGAATACATGTATGCCTTTGTGGGATTCAATGTCTTGCACAAATTGGAGTGCTTACATCCTACTAATTAACATAGCTTTCACCTCATTTACTTAATCACAGTGTTAAGACATTTGTGTTCAATGCTTGATAGATTTGACTTGTACCCTTGTCATGTGCTCCATAGGTGTGGTCCCGCCATCAACCCTCCCTCTATCTAACCACACCCCTCCCTTCTTATCCCCCTCCCCTTCCCTCCTTCATCCTGGGTTATAGTTGTGATTCATCTCTCATATGGAAGTGTGAGTGATTATAAATTGGTTTTATAGTGGTACTGAATACATTGGATATTTTTTTTTCCATTCCTGAAAAGTATGGAACGCTTCACGAATTTGCATGTCATCATTGTTCAGGGGCCATGCTTATCTTCTCTGTATCATTCCAATTTTAGTATATGTGCTGCTGAAGCAAGCAATTTAGAGTTAATTTTTATTAGTTAAATATAAACTTACATTCTTAACTTTGCAGGTTATAGACCAAGTAAGTTACCACTTAAAAGCATAGGTTTATTCAAATTAATCATTTATTCATAGACTCTCTATTTTGATTCTAAGCACCGGGACTAGATCACTGCTGATGGCATCATTCATAGAGTTTAAAGTATAATGAATGGTTGATTGTAAAGCTTTATACACTGTTAAGAAATGAAATCAAAGAAATCTTTGGTTATTGCTATTATTTCTCTCTGCTGTTTCCAAACCTATTTGAAACTAAAATGTATCAAACATCAAATTTTAAAAAACCTTATTGAGGAATTATCCACCTGGCAATGATATAGGTACTTTTCAGAAACCAACTTTTGTACAAATAATAGCTATGATCTGTGAAAAAATTATAAAAAAGTAAGTTTGTGAAAGCCCTAGGATTTGGCCAAAGTACTCCAAATAAGGTCAATAAAATTGAATAGAGATTTTATCTGCCATTCATATCAGAGAAAAAAAATAGTTTGGAGTTTGAGATAAACCAACTTAACTTCCTACTGAAACAAAAAAACATAAAACCAAACCATGGAATACTATTCAACCATAAAGAGATGGAGACTTTACATCATGTGTATTAACCTGGATGGAGCTGAAGAACATTCTCTTTATTAAAGTCTCACAAGAATGGGAAAATAAGTATCCAATGTACTCAATACTAATATGAAATCAGTAGATAAACAACTACACACCCACAGGAGTTGAAAACACAATTAAATCCAAGTGGGGAGGGTCAGGAGTGAAAGGATAAGGGAGGAAGGGTGAGCTCTCACCTCTGGGTACAGTGTGAGGTACACGGCACATCCAGAGGGGCTCAACTACAGCTGGGACTTTACCTAACAAATGCAAACAATGCAGCCTAATCACTTGTACCCTCATAATATTCTGAAGAAAAAAAAAAACAGTATAAAATAAAACACAAAATCCTTCCAAAGAACATAACAGAATCCAAACCGTCTACAATCCAAAGCACATGATGTATGATGTCCAGAACAAAATTCAAATTTATTGTATATAAAACGCAGTAGAAAAATGTAAATGAATCATTTAAAATTCAATCAATTAAAGCCCATCCTTAGTGACCCTGATCTTGAATTGGAAGCACTTATCATCTGCACACTCATGGATTCTCTGTACTGCTTCCCCCTTTGTCCGTGGGTTTTCTTTCTCCAGTTTCAGTTACCCTTGGTCAATAATGGTCTGAAAACATTAAATGGAAAATTTCAGAAATGAACTAGGAAGGAGTTTTAAAAATGCACACTATTCTAAGTATCATGTGCCACCCTAGTGAAGTTTTCCATTAACTATTTTAATGTCCCTACTGCCCGGGATGCTCAGACATCACCCACCTGTTAGTCTTGATTATCAGATTAATTACTGTGGTACTGCAGTGCTTATGTTCAAGTAACCTCTTATTGACCTAACAATGGCCCCAAAGTGCAAAAGTCATGATGCTTGCAATTAGAATATCCCTGAGGAAATTCTGACGTACTTCCTTTAACTGAAAGAGAGAGTTCTCAATAAGGAAAGAAAAAATATATATGTATATAATGAGCTTTCTATGATCTACAATAAGAACAGATGTCCTATCCATGAAATTACAAACAGTATGTGCGTACTGTTATAATTGTTTATTTTATTGTTAGTTATTATTGTTGATGTCTTACTGTGTCGAATTTATAAATTAAATTTTATTTTAAGTATGTATGTATAGGAAAAAACATACATCTGAGATGTGTATGACTGTATAAGAACTGTTTCTATGTTATTTAAGGAGATTAAGGGAGGTAGAAAAATAATGCAATTTAAATGGTAGGTTAAAACTTTGCATACTACTAGAGCTCAAACAGTTAGTGGCAATAACTTCAAATAACAGCCTTCAAAGATTTGACAGCCTTCATATCATCCCAGGTGCTTCAGCAACTTGGATTAAAATACAAATGCAAGGTCAAATGTAAGTGTCTATCCATCTATCAACAGCTAAATTGCACCCATGAGTCAAAGGTACACGATGGGGCTGTGCCTTGATTCCTCACACCCCATAGTAAGAAAGAATAGTTATTTTAAACTGAAAAATGTTCAGATAATTTGTTTCATACAACATGTAAATAATACATGAATCTATTATTGGATATTAGACTATGACAAGATTGAAAGGGAAAGGATGGCATACTAGATCCGTTAGGCGGGGGTTTTCTGTCTACCAGGCTCACGAGGAACCACTTGTAGCTACATACTTTGGCTCACAGAGGAGTGATTCAGTCTTAACAGGTTTTTGATGGTTTTCAATTTGTCATGGTTTTCTATTTCTTAGCATTAGATGACCTTTTTCATTATGAGTTTGAATTTTAACTTTCAAACTCATTTTGTGGGAAATGATTTATTTTTGTATTCTGCAAGGTTACAGGTTTGTAGTTTATTTCCACATTCCAACACAAATCAGTTAAGGACATTTCAGAGCTGGGTACTGATTTCAGGAGATAGTTTTTGTTTTATTTCTGCTTCTTAGACACTAGCTGTAAGCTCCATCTGGGTGTCTAATTCATTTTTTTTGCAATAAGCCATACCTTAGGAGACAGTCAACAGTACCTATGTTCCAGCACCTTCTTTCACAGTTGGGGAAGCCCATTCCCAGGGCATGAGGTGAAGTGGGGACTCTGGCAGTTTCCCAGACTTTCTCTGCCCCCAAGGAACTGAATTCTCCTGCTGTTGCTGCTTTCTGGAGTGGGCATATAACTTGTCAACCAAACCATAATATTTTTAAGAGTAAAAGGGAGGAGTATTAATAATTGTGCTTAAAAATCTGTAAATTTAGGTTTTTCCAAGCAAGCCAGAGCCCATGAAGAAACACGTTTAACACACGGTCTCAGCTCCTCTTTCTGTGCTTTTTTGTTTTATGTAGTATATTTTTATTTTGTTTTTGTTTTTAACTAATTTTCCTTCATCCCTACAAAAATTGAAGACAGTGTTTCAAACCTGAAGTTAAACTAAATTTCACTTTTTAGCTTCAAATTTTATTTGCTTTCTACCCCTAAACTAAACTCAGTCTTGGTTTCACATATTTCCATGTGCATTTCTTACACTTTTCCTTTTAACAGAATATTTCATTATTTATTTTAACTTTTAAATATTCTCAACTATTTTAAGCTACATGAGGATAACTTGAAGAAAGAATTGTACATAACTAACAGATGACTTTTGAGCATTTTCCCCATAAAAACAATGTGATGTGCAGGTAACTCAGCAGGTCTGCATTGTTTGGACCTTGCACAGTAGAAATGAAGGCCTGTCTTCAGAGAATGCCCTGGTCAGTTCCTGGGGGATGACGTCTGAGCCCTTGGAACTCCAAGCCTGATGAAAGTTTTTGGTTTGCCTGAGAAGACATGGACTACACAGTACTACTTTGATCTGATAGTTCTCAGTCCTGCAAACAGTGCTGGAAAAGGATGGATTGTAGCAGTAAGCACATGGGGGTCAAGGCATGCAATTAAAGGCTGGGAAATGCAGTAGAGAAAATAAACAGGGGAATTAAAAGTATGGGTGAGACTGATATTTGAGACTGAGACTGATTTTTTAAAAGGTGGATTTTCTGGCAATGAAGAGATCTAACAAATGACCACAGGAATGACCGGTTAAAGGAAGTGTAGGACAACATTGCTGCACAGGATGGGGTCTAGTGACTGAGGGATTATACCCGGACCAGCCTGTAAGAAAAACTCGGACCCCACTTCAGGTATAAATCAGATGGTGATTTATTACACCTGTGCAGGGGACCACCACTCCAAGGAGTGAGTTGCCCAAAGAAAGGAACAGGCTGCCTTTTATATTCGTTTTTGTGCTGTGGAAAAGCAAGCAAGTACAGAAGCAGAATGTGGTGTTTAGCTCAGGGTGGGGTTATAGTGTGGCAAGAAAGAATTATAACTTGGGAAACTTTGCTTGAGTAAGCTTAGCTGTGGCTAGAGGTTTTTTGGGAACTCAGGGAAATTCCTTATTCTATTCTGAGACCTGTTCCTGGAATTAGGTGGGGGTGGGGGGTTGGAGACATGCAGGGACTCAGGCTGAGACAGTTAGGGGTCTTTAGGGGTCTTTTTGCTGGGTTGGTTATTACAAGGGGTGGGGCACTGAATGACTTGTTTGTGTGGATACCCAGCACAGTGAGGCTCACAGCCTATGTGCTGCAGTAAAGTGATGTTCTTTCACTCTTTTATTATGTTTTAAATTGTGGTAAAATACACATAACATATAACTTAGTATCTTAAATACTGTAAGGCTGTATATAGTTTAGTGACATTAAACACATTTGTAATGAGCAGCTCTCACTTCCATTCATATCCATATCTCTCTTCATATTGTAAAATTAGAACCCTACACCTCTGGCATATGGGGCTGGCGCCCTACTCCTCTGAGCCACAGGTGCCACCCAAACCCTACACCTGTTTTATAACAACTGTCCCTTTGTCTTTCCCATCAGCCTCTGGACACAACCATTCTACATTTTGTCTCTATGATTTTTAACACTTGGACTGCCTCATGGGAGTGGAATTGTACAGTATTGGTGTTTTTTTGTGTGGTTGGCCCATTTCACCTACCATAGTGCTCTCAAGTTTCTTCCACGTTGTAAAACCTGCCAGAATTCCTTTCTTTCTAAGAGTCATTAACATTATATTATTGGTATATACTGCAATTTTTATCCCTTCATCCACCTGTAGACACGTGGCCTGGTTCCATGCTTTAACTGCTGTGAATGATGCTGCTTTGATTATGTGGATAAAAATATCATATCAAGATAATGCTTTCAATTCTTTTGGATATATATCCAGAAATAGAATTGCCAAATCATGTGGTAATTCTATTTTTACTGTTTTAAAGGGCCACCATACTCTTTTCCACAGGTTTGTAGTATTTTATATTTCCATCAACAGTGCACCAGGGTTGTAATTATTCAAAAATGCTAACATTTGCTATTTATGTTCTTTGATAGTAGCCATCCCAATGGCTGCAAGGTGTTATCTCATTATAGATTTGATTTGCATTTTACTAATTATTACTGATGTTGAATATCTTTTCATGAGTTTATTGGCCATTTGTGTCATCTATAAAGAAATATCTATTCAAGTCATTTTCCTATTATTGAATTGGGTTGTGGTATTTTCATTTTTGTTATATTTTGGAGGGGTTTTGTTATTGAGTTTTGAGAGTGCTCTATATATTCTGTATACTAATCCCTTAGATACATATAATTTTCTCTTTTACTTTGTGGGTAGTGTCTTTTGTAGTGGTAGTCTCTTTTATTTTGTAGTGTATTGTAGTGTGGGTAGTGTTTTTGTTTTTTAAATTTTCTCTGTACATATACATGTGTTTATTTGGTTTCCACTTTTTGCCTTCACAAAATTAAAAAGGCTTAAAATTAATAACAATAACAATGTTTAAGATAAGGTCTAGAAAAAAACCTTATAAAGAATAAACAAAGATAAATACATTCAGAAAATAAATCAGATGATTGCTGTGATGAAATATTGAGCAATAATAATAATAATGCAAAAAAAGTAACATTCACACCAATGTACACAATTATGATTTAATAAAATTATTAAAAAAAAAGTGTATGTCTATCACAGAATGCTTTGACTCTGAGGTTCATTATAGAGTCATCAGTTAACTTCTTATTATTATTTTTTTCCCAAAGTCTCAAAAAATAGATCATGCCAACTAATATTTATAAATGAAAATAAAAGATAATTTCAAAAAACAGATCATGCCAAATCTTATAGACTATAGAAAAAGAAGAAATACTTCAAAATCATTCTACTTCATCTGGATACACCTGATATTAAAATTGGAAAAAATATATTATAATAAAGGGAAATTACAAATATATTTCACTTATAAATGAGGATGCAATATTCTAAACAACATATTAACAAGTTGAATTAAAAATTAATGTTCAAGTAATGCACTTTGGTCAAAATTAAATCCAATTTATGTGAGAATTAGTCACTATGTTCTTTTATTTATTTTTCTTTTCTTTTCCCTCACCCCCTCCCTCCTTCTCTCTCTGTCTGCTCTCCTCTTCCACCATGCCCCACCATGTCATTAATTGTCATTAATTGTCCTCATATCAAAGTTGAATACATAGGATTCATGCTTCTCCATTCCTGTGATGCTTCACTAAGAATAATGTGTTCCACCTCCATCTAGGCTAATAGAAATGCTGCAAAATCTCCATTTTTTTAATGGCTGAATAATATTCCATGGTATACATATACCACAGCTTACCAATCCATTCCTGGGTTGAGGGGCATTTAGGCTGTTTCCACATTTCAGCAATTGTAAATTGAGCTGTGATAATCAGTCTAGTACAAGTATCTTTGTAATAAAAGATTTTTTTTCTTCTGGATAGATGCCCAGTATTGGGATTGCAGGATCAAATTGGTTGAGTTCTTTGAAGTTTCTCCATATGTCTTTCCAAAAAGATTGTATTAGTTTTCAGTCCCTCCAGCAGCGTAAAAGTGTTCCTTTCTCTCCACATCCATGCCAGCATCTGCAGTTTTGAGATGTTGTGATATGGGCCATTCTCACTGGGGTTAGTTGATATCTCAGGGTGATTTTAATTTGCATTTCTCTAATAATTATGAATAATGAGCATTTTTTTCATGTGTCTGCTAGCCATTTGTCTGTCTTCTTTAGAGAAGGTTCTGTTCATCTCTCTTCCCCATTGATGGATTGTTGTTTTTTTTCGTGTGGATTAATTTAAGTTCTGTATAGATCCTAGTTATTAAGCTTTTGTCTGATTCAAAATATGCAAATATACTTTCCCATTGGGTAGGTTGTCTATTTGCTTTGATTGTTGTTTCCTTGGCGGTACAGAAGCTTTTCAGTTCAATTAAATCCCATTTGTTTATTTCTGTTGTTGCTATTGCCATGGCAGTCTTCTTCATAGAGTCTTTCCCCAGGCCAGTATCTTCCAGTGTTTTTCCTATTCTTTCTTTGAGGATTTTTGTTGTTTCATGCATTAAATTTAAGTCCTTTGTCCATCTTGAATCAATTTTTGTGAGTGGAGAAAGGTGAGGGCCCAGTTTCAGTCTTTTACATGTGGATATCCAGTTCCCTATGTGAATAGGGAATCTTTCCCCCAGTGGACATTCTTGTTTGGTTTATTGAAGATTAGGTGGTTGTGTAAGTTTTTGGTTTAATTTCCTGGTTTTCTATTTGATTCCAGATGTCTATGTCTCTATTTTTGTGCCAGTACCATGCCGTCTTGACCACTATGGCTTTGTATTCTTAATTCATGAAGTTTCCAGAACACTAGATCAAATTAAGTTCTTGAAGCGTAATTGATTTAATAACAATGAATAAATCTTTATTTACATTTCGGCACTCAGCCGTGGGGTCAATTTTGGTCTCTACTGAGCCAGTAGAGACACCCTGTTATTTAAGTGCCGCTCCTGACCATAAGGCTCTCTGGCTTGATTCTTTGGTACCTGGATTCATTAGCATGGCAGGCTCATCTAGACCCCACTGAAAAGGGTGGTGCCTGTGGCTCAGTGAGTAGGGTGCCAGCCCCATATGCCGGAGGTGGTGGGTTCAAACCCAGCCCTGGCCGAAAACTGCAAAAAAAAAAAGACCCCAGTGAAAGCTGTTTTGGTGGAATAATGGAGTTGGAAGTCAGTTTAGAGAAATGTTATTTGCTTGGAAGATGATGGCTTGCTTTCTGAAAACGCAGGCACTTTCAGAAAATCTTTATGAAGCATCTTAACATCCTCTAAACAATCGTACATAAATGATGATGGAATGATTTCCTTCTACCTGTATGTGGCACTTGTTTGGTCATTTTTACAACCTGTAAATCTGTTAGACTCAGAGACATTACTTTAAAAAAATTGTTCCATTTCTATATTATCATCAAAGAAACTGTTTTTGGAAAAAGTTTTAAAAATATTCTGAGTCATAAGTTCCTTTAAATACTATAGCAATATTTGACTTTTTGCCTATTGACATTTGCCTATATCTCAGATTTATTTTTCTAATGTATATCTATAATTTCTCCTAAATGTTAAACTTCTTAGGAGCAGATAATTTTTTTCATGCTTCTTTATAGTTTTAGGAATTTACACAATATCTTGCACATATATAATTGGAGCATGAATACATACATGTATAAGAATTAGCTTTATTGTGTATTCTAATCATTCCCAACAGAAATTAATATTAATAATAATAAAATAATACAAGTAATAATATTCACTGTCAGACTCAGGCGGTTCACTTCTTTGCCCATCATCTGCATCTGAAAAAACATTTCTCCTCACAGTTCTCATAACAGTTCTACCCTCTTTACAGATCTCAAAGATACATATCATAAAAGACATGATAATATTTTCATTTACAATAAAATAAAGCCATTTTTCAACTTTTGAAATAAAATTAATGCAATTATATTTTGTTGTTATGCTCATTTATCTTGAGACAGATGGTGTGGAAAGACTGAATCCTGGCTTTCATTTTTGTCCTGAAATTTCATTAAATTATGGTGGGCATCAAATCTAAAATATTATGTAGCTGTCCCATTTATTTATTAGTTCATGAGCTTACCCAAGTCCAATATTATTGTATTTTAGAGGAACTACATTTGTAGTCAGGTAAGACTTCTCAGGAGAAAAGTGAAATGACAAGTGGTGTTAAAGATCTGTTTATAGAAACAGAGTTCAAATTTTGCCTAAGGCCCTTCATTTTCTCTCCTTCTGTGTTTAAATGAAGGATAAGCTATTCTGGCAGTAAACTGGTAAGAGTAACTGTACCTCTTAACTCAGATCTCCCAGTTCCAGTACGGTAATCTACAACTAATATGCTAGGTGAAACAAAAGGTGCAAACAAAATCAGGAAGCAAAATGATCATCTTTCTAGGCAATGATACCAAAATAAAACAAAAATGTAAAAATTTAAGGCATATGTTTAAAAAATTGAAAAAGTTTTAATACTTGTCCAGAGGACTCTGGGTTGTAAGTATACAGTGATTAAAAAGTTGCAGGCTTGGAAGAATTAAAATTAGCATCTGATTTAGACTGGCTTCAGTTTAACAGTGGTGAGAAGCAAGGATCTGGAGTCAAACAACCTAGATTTAAATTCTGCCTCTGTCATCCCTAACCACCTGACCTTGGGCAAGGGACTTATCATTTCTGTGCCTTGATTTACTTATAAGGTAAATATAAGAGTTACTAGCTATAGTACAAAAAAAAAGGTATAAAAAATTAGAGTTGTTCTTAGGGTTGAAAGAAATAATGATGTAAAGCACTTACAATCTTTAGCACAGAGTGAGCGCTCAGTTACTGTTGTTTTTATTATTTTTATCACTATCTTCATGGACATACACAGGCTATTTACAGTATCTTTGTGGGTAGTACAGGATCACTTATAATTGATTCCTTAGGTCACAAATTACTTTCCCTCCCTATTTGTCAGATTTATTGTTCTTAGGAATGAGAAGACAAGAAAACCTAAGTTTGCTTTCACCAGTAAAGAATATCAGAACCAGCAGAGGAGAGCAGTGAGGGTAAGGACTGCTCGGTGGATCTGTGAGGACTGCTGAAAGGAACCTAAGAACTTAACTGATAGAGAAGGGAGACCAAGAGTCAATCCAAAACTATTTAACTGTATTGAGACACTTTAAACAGAGATTTGCAACCTCACGTGTTTGACTAGGAAAAGATTCTTGCATCAATTTGAATGCAGTATATTGAGCGAATGATGGATTCCAAAGGTGATGGATTTGTTCATTGTTTCTGTTCATAACACATTTGACATCTGGACCAGCTGCAAAGACTTTAGAGCTAGAAGTCTTCCTTCTTGTAATAAATATGCCATTGATTAACAATCCATCAGCTTGCATTTTGGAGCAAGGTTCCACCTGCCACATCATCTTAGATAGATATTTTGATGTTCTTCCTATTTTCTGTAGTTGTTTAAGAAATTTCAACCTTCTAATTGAGCATTATGCTTTGTCTTTTAACAAAAAAAAAAATTGAAGGGGTACTATGAAATAATGTTTTAACTATTTTGAAAGTAAGTCTCCAGTGGATGAACTATTAAAGTTTCTGCGTAATTTGGATCCTTTAGATCTTCCACATATCATGCCCTTTATTAAATTAGATTAAATTATTTCAGTTTGGACCTGGAAGGAGGTGTTAGAGGCATCATATTCACAGCACTTATTACAGGCATTTGAAGTCCACAGAATCAAATGCCAAACTCATGTTGGTGACCCCTGTCATCTGCTACCTGGCTAAATGCTCCATATGTTTGTCTGTCTACCTGTCTGCTTATCTATTTACATTTCTGTCTTAAATTCACAAGTAATACATGAATATATTCTTATTTTATTTTATTTTATTATTTTATTTTTTGGAAAAAAAAGAGCCTCAAGCTGTCACCCTGGAGAGAGTGCTGTGGCATCACAGCTCACAGCAACCTCCAATTCCTGGGCTCAAGCGAGTCTCTTGCCTCTGCCTCCCAAGTAGCTGGGACTACAGGC
>CAUYRH010100026.1:0-15283 GCA_963574655.1 Perodicticus potto | reverse complement strand
TAAGTTCAAGCAATCCAGCCAACTTTGCCTCCCAGAGTGGTAGAATTACAGGCCTGTGCCACGGCCCCCATCCCACTTTATTGTTTCAATTAGAGACTCCCGTTCAATTAGACCAACTTGACATACAAAAAGTCGATAAATCCACCTTTGCAAATATCATGCCTTACATGGACTATTTTTGACATGCTGAAGCCTGTGTTTATTGCAACTTTTTCCTATTAAACCACGACTTATTTTAGGACAAATATTGCTATATCTGTTTTTGTCCTAGACAAAATTATTCCCTTACCCTTTAAAGTTCCTCATGACCCATTGTTTTTCATAGTCGAGACTTTCTTCACATTTCACTTGTACATTTTCTTCACATTTCACTTGTACAAGAATGTAAGATTCTTAAAGAAAGGGCAGTCTCTCCTAACGTAACTGATGCTATTAAAGAAAAAAAAGTAGGGCAATCTCTTGTTCATTTTTGCAAACTTCATTCATACATTAATTCAATAAACATATATTGAGTACCTAACTTGTGACAAGCTAGGAACTGGGGATTTGGCATTGAAAAATACAGCTTTTCTTTAATCCCTCAAGATGCTTATAGTCTGATAGAGTCAAGGAAACAGGTAGGTGCATATATATACCCTTGTAATAGAATGTTATAAATGCTAAAATTAGAGGTAGTATAAGTTGCAGTGGAAGCATAGAAGAGTATTTTGCCCAGCCTGAATAGTCAGGGAAAGCTTTTTGGCTAAGTTATTTAACTAAATAGTTTTGTTTATTTGTTTGTTTGTTTGTTTGTTTTTTGGAGACACAGTCTCACTTCGTCACCCTGGCTAGAGTGCTGTGGCATCATAGCTCACAGCAACCTCAAACTCCTGGGCTCAAGCAATCCTCTTGCCTCAGCCTTCCCAATACCTGGGATTACAGGCACCCACCACAACACCTGGCTAGTTTTTCTATTTTTAGTAGAGCAGGGTCTTGTTCTTGCTTAGGCTGGTCTCAAACTCTTGAGCTCAAGCAATCCACCTGCCTTGGCCTCCCAAAGTGTTGAGATTACAGGTGTAAGCCATTGTGTCCAGTCTGTTTAACTAAATCTTAAAGAACAAGAAAGAATTAGCCAGGTTAAAAACAGCAATCAGAGAAGAGAAAGCTAAATGTGCAAAAGCAGAGCAGTGATAAAAAGTGAATGAGGTAAGAGAGCTGCACATACTGTTCTAAGCATGTGGTGCCTGTTAGAGAGACACAGACAGATGGGGCAATGATGAAGCAGCACTGCAGCAGGCACTAAGTTCCAAAGAGGAGGGACTGAATGTACACAAGAATTACAGGCTCCACGAAGGGCACACAGTCCTTTTAGATTTTCCAATTTGTTCCTGTTGATCTCATAAAAGGTTGAATTATGTGTCACTCCCAATGCTACCAAGTTAACCATAAGTAAAAGAATGTGGAGTTTTTCTCTATTTGGTTTTTTTTTTTCTGTTTTTCTTGTGTTTATACTTAATCTTCTAAACATTACCCACTTCTCTGAACTTTTCTCCCCTTTCCTGACATGGGTCAAGAAAGTCTTTCTACTATTTGGGAGGCTGAGGCAAGAGAATCGCTTTAGCCCAAGAGTTTGAGGTTGCTATGAGCTGTAACGCCATGGCGCTCTACCCAGGGCAACATAGTGAGATTCTGTCTCAAAAAAAAAAAGAAAAGAAAAAAAGAGAGAGTCTTTCTAGAATACAATTTAGCATAATGAGTAAAAGAATTAACTTTGAAGCCAGTCAGATCTTGATCAGAATCCTAGCTTTCTTTACTGTATGTGTAAACCTTGGTGATTATTTAACTTCTTTAACTTTTAGTTTTCTTCTCTGTAAAATAGGAATAATAGCCTCAAGAATATTATAAAGATTAAACAAGAAAACGGATGTGAAATACTCAGCACACAGTACCTGGCACATAACAGTGTCCAACAAATTATAATGATTATTGTCATTATTTTTATTATTTCTTTGTGTCTCTATTTGATGTAGAGAACCATGCCCTCAATAACATTTCAACAGTAAATACAGTAAGAAGTTTTACAGAATCTTTTCATAATGTCTAATAATATAGGCTAATAATTTATTGCCAAAGGATAATCGAGTAAAAATTATTTTATGGGGGGGCTAACATGCAAAATACTGGATTGTATAACTGTCTGATGTTTTGGCTTAATCTGGAAATCAATGAGGATTGATAAACTGCACATTCTTTAGGGACATCTCCATAAATGCTAAGTTATAGTGATCTTGAAGATATACCATTGGATAAGATCCTGAAGTAATTGTATAGTCTATGCTGCCAATTATGGATGGGTCCATAAATTTAGATATCTAGCACAATGAGAGATAAAATTGCTACCAATCCAGAAAAGTTTAGAATCCTGACAAGGCCACATAGTTGGCTAAAAGCCTGCCTTGATTGAAGAGTCTTCCCACAAGATTGAGCAAGAGAATCTTTGGGAAAAGAGGGGTGGGGAAGTTTTCATACAGATCAGTGAGTAATTAAGGCCCCAAAGTTATTGGGGATATTTATTTAAATATGTTTAAACATAAACATAAATAAACATATTTAAATAAATTGGAGTATTATTTAAATAAACCTGCTACTGGGCATGGTGGCTCCTGCTTGTAAGATCCCAGAACTTTGGGAAGCTAAGACAGGAGGATCATTTGAGACCAGGAGTTCAAGACCAGCCCGGGCAAAAAAACAAGATCCTATCTCTACAAAAAAAAAAGAGGCTCAGCGCTTGTGGCTCAAGCAGCTAAGGTGCTAGCCACGTACACCTGAGCTGGCGGGTTCGAATCCAGCCCGGGTCCGCCAAACAACAATGATGGCTCAAACCAAAACATGGCTGGGCGTTGTAGTCCCAGCTACTTGGGAGGCAGAGGCAGAAGACTCACTTGAGCCCAGGAATTGGAGGTTGCTGTGAGCTGTGACGCCACAGCACTCTATCCAGGGTGACAGCATGAGACTCTGTCTCAAAAAAAGAAAAAAAGAAAGAAAAATAATAGCCAGTGATAGTAAATAGTATGACTTTTTGTGTGTGTTAGTACATTTTAATTTAAAAATTGGTAACTATATGCCAATCTGTAAAATAATTTTGAAATCCTCTTAAGTCTATGAAATAAAAAAGTAAGTACACTATGGCTCCCCTCTAATCTTTATCTGACACATGAATTCCCTTGCGACATCTCTAATGAGCTATGCACCAGTCCTGTGATTAAATACAGTGCCGAAGAGCTCCTTACAAGGTAGCATATTCTATTTTTTGATAGTTTTATTTCTGAGAAAGTCCTAGCTCCATTTCTAAATCAAAAAGCTTTTTCAGAGATGTACTTTTTATTGTTTACTTTAGAATTCCCTGCCCTATGCCTTTTTAATAATAGTTGCTCAAAAATATATATATATATTTTTTTGTAGAGACAGAGTCTCACTCTATTGCCCTTAGTAGAGTGCCGTGGCGTCACACAGCTCAGAGCAACCTCCAACTCCTGAGCTTAGGCGATTCTCTTGCCTCAGCTTCCCGAGTAGCTGGGACTACAAGCACCACCACAACGCCCGGCTATTTTGTTGTGGTTGTTGTTGCAGTTTGGTCGGAGTCGGTTTTGAACCCGCCACCCTCGGTATATGGGGCCAGTGCCCTACCCACTGATCCACAGGTGCCACCCTTAAAATTATTTCTTAATTGACAGTCTTTAGAGGAATTTAAGTTTGATAGAAAATCAGTAACCATGATATTCTCATGCAAAAAATTTAGAGATAAATCTTTATGAAGGATAATGAAACTCTTTCCTTACAGAAAGTATATTTTCAACATAGGAGGACAAACTGGGATGGGTCTTATATTGTTTTCCTTAGATATTAAGTCCATTCATCAACATAGGACTAAACCCTTTAGTCTAAGTTATCTTTTACAAATTCCCTAAATTTCCTGGAGAAATTATTATATGTGTATTATTTCATTCTAATCTTGTTTTACAGCTTTTCAAATATGGTCACTTATAGAAGAAAAGGAGATAAAAAGTTATAATAAGGCTGGGCGAGGTGGCTCACACCTGTAATTCTAGCACTCTGGGAGGCTGAGGTGGGTGGATTGCTTGAGCTCACAAGTTCAAGACCAGCCTAAGCAAAAGTGAGACCCCATCTCTATTAAAAATAGAAAAACTGAGGCAAAAAGATTGCTTGAGCCCAAGTTGGAGCTATAACACCACAGCACTCTACCCAGAGCAACAGCTTAAGACTCTGTCTCAAAAAAAAAAAAAAAAAAAAAACTTATAACAAGATTTGATTGTGTTTATAATTTTGTGTTATTTCTTTTTCTTAAGCTGGGGTCTCTACTTTGGTGACCAAGGATATATTCGGATGGCAAGAAATAGAGGAAATCATTGTGGGATTGCCAGTTATTCATCTTACCCAGAAATCTAAAGAAGTTCTTCATTTTATAACAAGAAAAGAAAGATGGACCCATTTCTCTTAACTGTATCCAAAAGAAATAAGTGTGACATGATCAATATAAATTTTCTGTGCTAATTAGAAAATCTAGTTTGACTCTTCACTTTTTTCACTTTGCAGATGTCAGAAAAAAGTTTGCTAAGTAAATTAATAATATACTATAGATATAACCGTATGAGAATTGTTCAGCTAAGGCAATCTTCTGTGTTTGTCATTGTTTAATTTTATATTTTTTGTCTTTTTAAGTCTCCTAATATGCTTTCGTAACTTGATGGCCTAAAAGTGCTTAATAAATCTATCATTTCAAATTTCTATCATTGCCACATACCATTCTTATTCTAAGGCAACTATTATAATCTGTCATGAGAATGTTAATTGTAGTACACTGGTGATGGGCTATGGCAACTTTGATAAGAGAAAATATTAGGTTGTAACTGTCCCACAGGTTCAAATTGTATCTTTGCACATAAAAGGGTTCAATAAATGTTTTTAAATTAAATAATGTTGAAGTAGACAAATACTTATTAAATGATCTATTTTCAAACTCTTTGGAAGAATCATTTTAATGATCAACAATTTAACATACTCGTCCAAAGTATTTAATCATCAATAATTTGATAGATTAGGACCTTTTTGGCAACAATTAAACCAACCTGAAAAAAACAAGTGAACTGCATTTCTTTTAAAATATTCTGTTACTCATATTTTTGTCTCATTTAGATAGGTCTTCCTCATAACTGCTCTAGATTAGTAGATCAGTTCTGAACAAGCAGCAAAAACATTAGATTTTATAAATTCATGCCTAAGACATGAAAAATGTGTGGGATGATGTTGTTAATATATCCTAACCTGGCCCAGGCATGGTGGTTCACGTCTGTAACCCTAGCACTTTGGGAGGCCAAGGCAGAAGGATCGTTTGAAGCCAGGAGTTCAAGACTAAACCAAATAACACAAGGCTACCCTGTCTCTACAAACAGTAGAAAAATTAGCTGTGTGTGGTGGTACATGCCTATAGTCTCAGCCACCACCTGGCCAAAGACTGTCAGGGAAACCAGGCTCTGCCAGGCATACCAGCACAATACCCACTACCCTGCACCTGATTGCTGTGAGATAGAGACACAGTGGTCTGTCCTCCCTTCAGCTTCTCCTTGCCCCAGCTGCTTGGCTAGGAGGAGCCCTGTCCTCCTCGGTTAGAGGCTCAAGGCACCATTTTGAGAATTTAACACCAGGGTGTGTCCCACTCTTGGTCCAAATTTGAGTACATGCCCAGCCGAGGAGGAACCAGGCTTTCCTATACATATTCAGGACAACACCCGCTGCCCTGCTTCAGGCAGACATGGGACTGAAGACTGGTTCAATTGGCTTTGAAGTCTCAAGCAAAACTTCACCACAGCATCAACTGATAACCATACCCTAAGCCACTGAGGAAATCACAGATACCACTAACCCTGCATACTGCTGAAAAGGTCACATAAAAATCACACTACTGCGGTCACCCAAAACCAAAGCCAAAGTGTTTGACTCACCCAACAACATATATACCTCTTCAGAAAAAAAAAACTCCCCTATGAAAGCAATTTCAAAAAATAGGAAGACGTGGCGGCACCTGTGGCTCAAAGGAGTAGGGCGCCAGCCCCATATGCCGGAGGTGGCGGGTTCAAACCCAGACCTGGCCAAAAAACAGCAGCAGACAAAAAATAATAATAAAAATAAAAATAAATAAAAAGTTTAAAAAAAGGCTCGGCGCCTGTGGCTCAACGGGCTAAGGCGCCAGCCAAGTACACCTGAGCTGGCGGGTTCAAATCCAGCCCTGACCGGCCAAACAACAGTGATGGCTGCAACCAAAAAATGGCCGGGCGTGGGGCGGGCGCCTGTAGTCCCAGCTACTTGGGAGGCGGAGGCAAGAGACTCGCTTGAGCCCAGGAATTGGAGGTTGCTGTGAGCTGTGATGCCACAGCACTCTACCCAGGGTGGCAGCCTGAGGCTCTGTCTCAAAAAAAAAAAAAAAAGTTAAAAAAAAATAGGAAGAAGTGACTGCTACACCAGATACACAGATATCAGTGGAAGGACACAGGAAACATGAAAAAACAAGGGACCACAACAATTGTCCAATAGTAGCTCCCAATAAAAAAGAACTGCCTAAAATTCAGATGAAAAATTCAAAATATTAAATTTAACAAAGCTTAAAGAGACACAAGAGAAATCTGAAAACCAATACAAAGAAATCAGAAAATAAATTCCGGATACAAACAAGAAATTTACCAAGGAGATAGACATCCTTATAAAAAACAACAACTGAAATTCTGGAACTGAAAAACTCATTAAAGGAAGTAACAAAATATGTTTGGAACAGTATGGTGCCATTTTGACAAAAACAAAACAAAACATGTTTGAAAACTCCAGTAATAGACTATACCATGACAGTCAGGGAAACCAGGCTCTGCGAGGCATACCAGAACAATACCCACTACCCTGCACCTGAATCTCAAAACCTGAAGACAGGTCTTTTTTAAAGAATCCAGTCAGAAATAAATAAGGAAAAAAGAGTTGAAAAGAATGAACAGGCCCAGCATGGTGGCTCACGACTGTAATCCCAGGACTCTAGGAGACCAAGTTGGGTGGATTGCTTGAGCTCAGGATTTTGAGACCAGCCTGAGCAAGAGTAAGACCCCATCTCGCTATATAGAAAATACTAACTGGGCATCATGGTGTGTGCCTGTAGTCCTAGCCAGCTGGGAGGCTGAGGCAAGAGGCTCACTGGAGCCCAGCAGTTTGAGGTTGCAGTGATCTATGATGATGCCACAGTACTCTACGCAGAGTGACAGAGTAAGACTTTGTCTCAAAAAAAAAAGAAGAAGAAGAAGAAAAAGAAAGTAAAAGAAAAGAAAAGAAAGAAAGAAAAAAGAATAAACAAAGTTAAGACATTTGAGACTACACAGAGTGATCCAACTTATGAATTTTCAGTCTTCCCCAGGGGAAAGAAAATCAAAAGATTTAGAAAAACTTCTTTTTTCTTTTTCTTTCTTTCTTTTTTTTTTTTTAAGACAGTCTCAAGCTGTTGCCCTGGGTAAAGTGCTATGGCATCATAGCTCACAACAATCTCCAACTCTTGGGCTCAAGTGATCCTCTTGCCTCAGTTTTTCTATTTTTAGCAGAGACAGGGCCTCACTTTTGCTCAGGCTGGTCTTTAACTCATGAGCTCAAGCTATCCACCCACCTCAGCCTCCCAGAGCACTAGGATTACAGGTGTGAGCCACTGCGCCCACCCAGAAAAACTATTCAAGGAAATAATCTATGAAAACTTCCCAAGTCTGGCAAGCGAGTTAGACATCCAGGTACAGGAGGCCCACTATTCCCAGGCAAATACATTGCAAAAAGGACTTCATCACAGCATATTATATTTAGAATGCCTAAAGTGAAAGAAAGAATTTTTTAAATTATCAGGAGTAAAGAATTTGTTACCTATAAAGGAAACTCCATTAGACTAGCATCAGACTTCTTATCAGAAACCTATAGTCCAGAAAAGAATGGAATGACATTTTCAAAGTGCTGAAAGAACAAAAACTGTCAGGCAAAAATTTTATATCCTGCTAGAATAAGCTTCATAAATGAAGGATAAATAAAATCTTTTCGAGACAAGAAAACACTGAGGGAATTCATCACCACTAGACAGGAAATACTTGAAGAAATCTTAAACATGGAAACAAAAGGCCAATGTTCACCATACTAAAACCATCCACAAACATAACTTGTAGGTCTTATAAAACAATCACACAAAGGGGGAAGACAGAGCAATCAAACAGCAACATTAAGAATTTTATCAAACCACTAAAACAAATAGAGAAAAATAAAGGAACAAATTATGTATAAAACAAGCAGAAAACAACCAGCAATATGACAGGAATAAAGCTTCACCTATCAATATTGACCTTGAGTGTAAATGGTTTAAATGCCCAACTCAAAAAACACAGATTAGCAGAATGGATTTTTTTAAAATGATCCAATTACATGTTGTCTATAAGAAAGTCACCTATAAAAACACATATAGACTGGAAGTGAAGGAGTAAAAAGAGACATTCCATGCAAAAATTGAAACCAAAGCAAGCAGGAGTAGCTGTACTTATATCCAAAAAAACAGACTTTCAATAAAAAACAGTAAAAAAAACAAACAAAAACAAAGAAGGTCATTATTCAGGGTGTCTATTTTAAATTGCACACAGGTGGTACCTGTAGCTCAGTGGGTAGGGCGCCAGCCACATAAACCAAGGCTGGCAGGTTCAAACCCAGTCCGGGCCAGGTAAGCAACCATTTTTCTGTAACAGAAAAATAGCTGGGTGTTGTGGCAGCGCCTGTAATCCCAGCTACTTGGAAGGCTAATGCAAGTGAATCGCTTAAGCCCAAGAGTTTGAGGTTGCTGTGAACTGTGATGCCACGGCATTCTATTCAGGGCGACAGCTTAAGACTCTGTCTCAAAATAAATAAATAAATAAAATATATTGCACACAAACTTTATGGCCACCCTGTTTGATCACAAAGGAATCAAGTTAGCAAGAGAATATAATAAGTCTAAGTAGATATGCACCCAACATTGGAGTTGCAGATTCACAAAACAATTATTACTAGACGTAATGAAAGAGATAGACAGCAATACATTAATAGTGGGGGCTTCAACACCCTGCTTAAAACACTAGACAGATCATTGAAACAGAAAATCAACAAAGAAACCTTGAATTTAGGGCGGCACCTGTGGCTCAAAGGAGTAGGGCACCGGTCCCATATGCTGGAGGTGGCAGGTTCATACCCAGCCCCGGCCAAAAACCACATGCACAAAAAATAATAATAAAATAAAGAATATGGTATCCTTTAAAAAAAAAAAAAAAGAAACCTTGAATTTAAATTAGACATTAGATCAAATGTACTTAACATTTACAGAACATTTTACCCAACAACAGAATATACATTATTTTCACCAACATATGGAATATTCTCCAAGACAGACCATATGTTGGGTAACAAACCAAGTCTTAACAAATTTCAAAAAATCAAAATCATATCAAGTAACTTCTCAGACCACAATGGAATAATTCTAGAAATCAATGTAAAAAGGAACTTTGGAAACCATGAAAACACATGGAAATTAAATAATATGCTTCTGAACAATCACGGGGTCAACAAAAATATTAAGATGGAATTTAAAAACTTTTTGAAATGAATCAAATAAAAACACAACATATCGGGGTGGTGCCTTTAGCTCAGTGTGTGGGGCGCCAGACCCATATACTGAGGGTGGCTGGTTCGAACCCAGCCCCAGCCAAACTGCAACAAAAAGATAGCCGGGCATTGTGGCAGGCGCCTGTAGTCCTAGCTACTCAGCAGGCTGAGGCAGGAGAATCGCCTAGGCCCAGGAGTTGGAGGTTGCTGTGAGCTGTGTGACACCACTGCACTCTACCAAGGGCAATAAAGTGAGACTCTGTCTCTACAAAAAAAACAAAAAAAAGCAAAAAAAAACACCCCACAACATACCAACACCTGTGGGATACGGAATAAGTAGTGCTAAGTGGGAAGTCTACAACAACTTTGTATATCAAAAAAGTAGGATCACAAATTAACAATCTAATATTCTACCTAGAGGAACTAGAAAAACAAGAACAAAACAAACCCAGAGTTTTTAGAAGAAAAGATAACAAAGATCAGAGTAGAACTAAATGAAATAGAGTAAAATAAAACCAATACCATGGATCAACAAAGCAAAATGTTGGTTCTTTGACAAGATAAACAAAATTGATAAACCACTAGCTAAACCAACCAATAAAAGAGAAGATCCAAATAAAGAGAAACAGAAATGAAAAAGGATATATTACAACGATACCAAAGAAATACAAAAGATCATCCAGAGACTACTATGAATAACTATACACTCACAAACTAGAAAATCTAAAGGAAATGGGATAAATTCCTGGAAACACACAGCCTCCTGAGATTGAACCAGGAAGAAATAAAATTTCTGAAAAGATCCATACTGCATAGCAAGATGGAATCAGTAATAAAAAGTCTCCCAAAACACACAAAGAAAGCCCAGAACCAGATGGATTTCACAGCCAAATACTACCAAATATACAAAGAAGAACTACCAATCTTCCTGAAACTGTTTCAAAAATTGAAAAGAAGGGAATTCTTCCCAACTCACTCTATAAGGCCAGTATCACTCTGATACAAAACCAGATAAAAACACAACAACAAAAGAAAACTACAGATTAATATCCCTAATGAACATAGATGTAATACCCCTCAACAAAATCTTGAAATCAAATTTAACAGCATGTTAAAAAGATACCATGACCAAGTGGATTTTATACTAGAGATGCAAGGATGGTTCAACATACACAAATCGATAAATGCAATACATTTATTGCATTTAATAGATGCAGAAAAAGAGTTTAATAAAATTCAGCATCTCAGCTCGGCACCTATGGCTCAACGGGCTAAGGCGCCAGCCACGTCCTCCTGACCTGGCGGGTTCAAATCCAGCCTGGGCCTGCCAAACGACAATGACAGCTGCAACCAAAAAATGGCCGGGCGTTGTGGCGGGCGCCTGTAGTTGGGAGGCAGAGGCAGGAGACTCGCTTGAGCCCAGGAATTGGAGGTTGCTGTGAGCTGTGATGTCACGGCACTCTCTCCAGGGTGACAGCTTGAGGCTCTGTCTCAAAAAAAAAAAAAAAATCAGCATCTCTTCATAATAAAAATCCTCAACTGACTAGGCTTTGAAGGAACATACATCAAAATAATAAACCAGGCCGGTTGTGGTGGCTCATGCATGTAATCCTAGCACTCTGGGAGGCCAAGGTGGGTGGATTGCTTGAGCTCATTGAGTTGGAGACCAGCCTGAGCAAAAGCGAGACCCCATCTCTACTAAAATAGAAAAACTGAGGCAAGAGGATCGCTTGAGCCCAAGAGTTGGAGGTTGCTGTAAGCTATGATGCCACAGCACTCTACCCAGGGCAATGGCTTGAGATGCTGTCTCAAAAATAAATAAATAAATCCCATATATAATAAAGCCACAGCTAACATCATAGTTAAAATAGGGAAAGGTGAAAGCATTCCCCTAAGAATTGGAACAAAACAAGGATGCCCATTTTCACCACTCTTTCTTTTTTTTTTTTTTATTGTTCTTAGGAGCATGTAATTGTTTATATATTGATTTCATATTATTATGGAGTACATTGGAGATTCATCTTTCCATTCTTGCAATACTTTACTAAGAAGAACATATTTCAACTCCACCCAGGTAAATGTAAAAGATGTAAAGTCTACTTTTTAATGGCTCCATAACATTCAATGGTATACATATACCACAGTTTGTTGAACCATTCATGGGTTTACGGGCACTTAGGTTGCTTCCACGATTTGGTGATTATGAATTGAGCTGCAATAAACATTCTAGTGCAAATGTCTTTGTGGTAAAGTGATACCTTAGTGGATACCTAGTAATGGGATTGCAGGGTCAAATGGAAGGTCTACATTTAGATCTTTGAGGATTCCTCATACTTCTCTCCAGGCTGGTTGTGGTGGCTCACGCCTGTAATACTAGCCCTCTGGGAGGCTGAGGTGGTGGATTGCCTGAGCTCAAAGGTTTGAGACCAGCCTGAGCCAGAGTGAACCAGAGTGACACCCCATCTCTACCAAAAAAAAAAAAAATGCCCAGCATTGTGGCAGGCTCCTATAGTTCCAGCTACTTGGGAGGCTGAGGGCAAGAGAATCACTAAAGGAAGAAAAGAAAAAAAAAGAAAATTAAAAAAAAAAACTTCAAACTAAGATGAGTAAAATCCAGTTTAAACAAAAATTAAAAAAAAAAAAAAAAAAACAACCATATTTCTCTCTAAAAGGACTGTATTAGTTTCCAATCCCACCAGCAGTATAGAAGTGTTCCTTTCTCTCCATATCCACACCAGCATTTGGTGTTTTGTGACTTTGTGATGTGGGCTAATCTTGCTGGGGTTAGGTAATATCTTAGAGTGGTTTTGATTTGCATTTCTCTGATGATCAAAGATGATGAGCATTTTTTCATGTGTTTATTGGCCATTTGTCTGTCATCCTCAGAGAAGTTTCTGTTCAAATCACTTGCCCACTTAATAGAAAGGGTTGTTTGCACTTATCTTATTGTTTAAGTTGAGTTTTCTGTATAGTCTAGATATCAGGCCTTTGTCAGATTCACAACATGCAAAAATCTTCTCCCATTCTGTGGGCTGTTTGCTTTGTTTGTGGTACTCTTAGCTGTGGAAAAGTTTTTCAGCTTGATCAAGTCCCAATTATTTATTTTTAGTGTACAGCAATTAATAGGGGAGGTCTTCCTCATAAAGTTTTTTTCCCAGGCCATTATCTTCAAGTGTTTTCCCCACACTCTCTTCTAGAATTTTTATTGTTTCATGTCTTAAATTTAAATCTTTTATCCAAAGAGAATCAATTTTGTCAATAGTGAGAGGACTGGGTCCAGTTTCAGACTTCTGCATGTGGATGACCAGTTCTCCCAGCTCCATTTGTCAAATAAGGATTCTTTTCTCCATTGCATGTTTTTGTTAGGGTTATCAAAGATTAAATGACAATATGTGGCTAGTTTCATCTCTAGATTCTCTATCCTATTCTATAGATTTGTGTCTCTATTTTTTGTGCCAGTACCATGCTGTTTGGATCACTATAGCCTTGTAATATAACCTGAAGTCTGCCAATGTGATGCCTCCAGAATTGTTTTTATTTTTAAGAACTCTATTTGCTACTTGAGGTTTTTTCTGGTTCCATATGAATCAAAGTACTATTTTTTCAAGATCTTTAGAGTAAGACATTGGTACTTTGAAGGGGATTGCATCAAATCTATAGATTGCTTTGGGTACTATGAACACTTTAATGATGTTGATTCTTCCCAGCCACGAGTATGGTATGTTCTTCTATCTGTTGACATCTTTTGCTATTTCTTTTCTCAAAGTTTCACAATTCTCTTTATAGAGATCTTTCGCTTCTTTTGTTAGATATATTCCCAGATATTTCATCTTCTTTGGTGCTATAGTATAAGGAATAACGTCTTTGATTTTGTTCTTGGCTTGATAATTGTTGGCACATACAAAGGCTACTTATTTGTGGGTATTGATTTTGTAATCTGAGACACTGCTATATCCCTTGATCACTTCTAAGAGCTTTGTAGTTGAGTCCCTGTGGCTTTACAGGTATAAGAGCATGTCATCTGTGAAAAGGGAGAGTTTGACCTCCTTTGCCCCCATCTGGATCCCTTTGATCTCCTTCTCTCACCTAATATGATGGATAGGTCTTTCAACACTATGTTAAATAGCAATGGAGACAGTGGGCATCCTTGTCTGCTTCCAGATTTGAGTGGTATTGCTTTCAGTTTTACTCCATTCAATATGATATTGGCTGTGGATGTGCTGTAGATAGTCTCTAACAGCTTAAGGAATGTTTCTTCTAAGCCTATTTTCTTGAGTGTTTTTATCATGAAAGGATGCTGGATATTGTCAAAAGCCTTTTCTGGGGTGGCACCTGCTCAGTGGGTAGGGTGCTGGCCCCATATACGAAGGGTGACGGGTTCAAACCTGGTCCCGGCCAAACTGCAACAAAAAAATAGCCAGGCATTGTGGTGGGCGCCTGTAGTCCCAGCTACTCGGGAGGCTGAGGCAAGAGAATCGCCTAAGCCCAAGAGCTGGAGGTTGCTGTGGCTCAAGTGGCTAAGGCGCCAGCCACATACACCTGAGCTGGCAGGTTCGAATGCAGCCCGGGCCTGTCAAACAACAATGACAGCTACAACCAAAAAAATGGCCAGGCATTGTGGCGGGCGGCCTGTAGTCCCAGCTACTTGCGAGGCAGAAGCAGGAGAATCGCTTGAGCCCAGGAGTTAGAGGTTGCTATGAGCTGTGATGCCACAGCACTCTATCCAGGTTGATAGCTTGAGGCTCTGTCTTAAAAAAAAAAATCTTTTCTGCATCAATTGAAAGAATCATAGGTCTTTGTTTTTTATTCTATTTATGTGGGGTATTATATTAATAGATTTGTGTATGTCAAACCAACCCTGTATCTCTAGGATAAAACCCAATTGATCATGGTGTATAACCTTTTTTTTTTTTTTTTTTTTTTTGAGACAGAGTCTCATTATGTCGCCCTCGGTAGAGTAATATGACATCATAGCTCACAGCAACCTCAAATTCCTGGGCTCAAGTTTTCCTCATGCCTCAGTCTCCCAAGTAGCTGGGGCCACAGGTGCCCGCCACAATGCCCGGCTCTTTTTTGGTTGTAGTTGTCATTGTTGTTTGGTGGATTTGAAACTGCCAGCTCCGATATATATGGCTGGTGCCCTAGCCACTTGGGCTACAGGTGCTGAGCCAGTGTATAACCTTTTTAATGTGTTGTTGTATTCTGTTTGCTAATACCTTGTTGAATATTTTTGCATCAATATTCATTATTGGCCTATAGTTTTCTTTTTTTGTTGGCTCTTTCTCTGGTTTGGGGATCAGAGTGATATTTGCTTCATAGAATGTGTTGGGGAGGATTCCTTCTTTCTCTATATTTTGGAAAAGTTTATGCATTATAGGAACTAGTTCCTCTTTGAAGGTATGATAGAATTCTGGTGTGAAACCATCTGGTCCAGGGCTTTTCTTTTTTGGGAGATTTTGTATAATTGATGCTATCTCAGTACTTGATATTGGTCTATTCAAGATTTCTAAATCTTTCTGGCTGAGTTTTGGAAGGTATTGTGCTTCCAGATATAAGTCCATCTCCTCTACATTTTCATATTTCTGGGAATAGAGTTTTT
>CAUYRH010100024.1:0-20242 GCA_963574655.1 Perodicticus potto | reverse complement strand
AGAGGAGGGGAGGGGGAAGGATGGGTGGAGGGAGGATGATTTGTGGGATCACACTTACGGTGCATTTTACAAGGGTACAAGTGAAAATTACTAAATGTAGAATATAAATGTCTTCATATAGTGATTAAAAGGCCATGAAGGGTATGTTAAATGGTTCAATGAAAATATTTCAGATTGTATGTGAAGTCAGCACATTGTGCCCCATGATTGCACCAATGTACGCAATTATGATTTAATAAAAATAAAAAAATTATAAAATAAAATAGTTTCTACAAACATTTTTTGTGTGCAATTCCATTAACAAATGGTGAATCAGTTAATTATGTGCAAGACAAAGGACTATGGCTATTTATAAAATTGTTTTAAGCTACCTGTCCATGCTGTCATCACCATCACATCATTATCCTGCTACTCTATTATATTAAATTCTTAATTAATTCAACTATTGCCTTCTCTTTTGTTCCAGTTACATATAATCAAATGATAAAGAGCTTGGAGGTGTTTTATTCAAAATTCAAACAAATGTAAAAGGAAAGCCAATAAAGACTTTGTGACTTTTTTCCTCTATATTCAAAAATTAAAACCTACAGAAGGATTGAAATAGCATAATTAGCACCTGTAGAATCTTCGCCAATTGTTAACATTTTGACTAGTTTCTCTGTTCTTGCTCCCTTCACATACATATAAGTACGTATGTCTGAATGTTGAACCTTTTACTTAATCTCTTGCTTTTAAACACCGTGATATTTTACCCATAAATGTTTTAAAACACAGTTGAGTAGGACATTCTCCTACAAAAGTAAAATACTATTATTATCCTCAAAATTGTTCACAAGAATTATGACATCCGATGTACCAGTCACAGTCAAATTTATCTCCATCGTGTCTTTTATACCATGAACCCAAAGACATTTTATGTTTTATTTTTTAAACCATAATTTAGTCAAAGTTCATTTATTGCATTTTGGTTAAGACTCATTGGAGTCTTTTAATTTAAGACAATTCCTATGTTTTTTAGTTTTGTTTCCTTTTTTTTTTGTATTTTTGTTTATCTGTTTTGTTTTGTTTTTATTTTGAGACAGGAGTCTTATTCTGTCACCCTAACTAGAGTGCTATGGCATCATAGCCCACAACAACCTCAAACTCTTGGGATCAAGCAATCCTCTTGTGTCATCCTCTGGAGTAGCTGAGACTATAGGCACCTCCCACAAGGCCCAGTTGGTTTTTCTATTTTTCATAGACACAAAGTCTCACTTTGCTCAGGCTGGTCTCAAACTCCTAAAGTCAGAAGATCTGCCCACCTTCGCCTCCCAGAGTGCTACATTACAAGTGTGAGCCACCATGCCTGGCCCTTAGTTTTTATTTTTTAATGACAGTGAATTTTGTGAGCAGCTAAGCTTCAAAAGTTGTCTTGTAAAATGCACTGGTGTGCATATACTTATTTCCTTATGATCATATGCAAATTAAGTATTTTTGGCAAAAATATTAGGCAGGTAGGTGGTGCGACATATTTCTTACTGCATTAATCAGCAACAGGAATCACATAAAATTATATTCTTCCACCACTGGTGATCATTCGGTTAAAGTAAGGATCTCAAGATCATTATAAACATCTACTTTTCTCTGTAATTAAAAGAAAAATATGATATTATGTAATTAGGCAAGGATATAAAAAAATGGGTAAACTAATTGGTGAATGCTTCTTAGAGAACAGAATATTTAAATATTCATTTAAAACTGGGTGAATACTCTGTTCTCCAATAAGCATTCACCAATTAGTTTGCTTATTTCTGATATCCTTGCCTAAATTACATAATACATTGGCAGGTGGATAGTGATTATTTATTTATTTATCTATTTATTTTTTGAGACAGAGTATCACTTTGCCACCCTAGGTAGAGTGCTATGGTGTCATAGTTCACAGCAACCTCAAACTCTTGGGCTCAGGTGATTCTGTTGCCTCAGCCTCCCCAATAGCCGGGACTACAGGCACCTGCCACAACGTCCCGCTAGTTTCAGAGATGGGGGTGTCACTCTGGCTCAGGCTGATCTCAAACTCCTGAGCTCAAGCAATCCTTTTGCCTCGACCTCCCAGAGTGCTAGGATTACAGGCACGAGCCACTGTGTCCAGCCAATGGTGATATTTTGAACTCTATCATGCCTTCTACCTTTATGGCTGACATTCCTTTTCATGGAAGACAGTGCCTCTTTTTCAGGCACCTTATTTCCTTACCCCTTCCCACTACCTGTCCCACTCCTCACTTTCAGGGTGGCTAATACCCTGCTCTTTATTCATGCCCTAATGCCTGTCATCCTGTTCATCCAAGACTGGCCTCGAGAACCCATCTACCAGGCTACGTGTTTAGGCTCAACAACATCAGAGTGTAATGCAACCAAAGGCTGGAATTGGATTTAAAGTTGAGGGATAAGTTTTTTATTTACATGATTATTGGACATTTCCAAACACAAAAGAAGCAGAAATGATAGTAAAATAAGCCCACAAATACATAATTCAGTTTGAACAACTCATTTTTTGCCAGTTTTACTACACCTATTCTGTATTCTTTTGTTGTCTAATGTGGATCCCACATGTGATATAATTCTCTTCTCATACGTTGTCAGTATGTATTGAACTGATAGGGCTTAGGGTAGACAGGATTCTAAGATGGTCTCCCCAGATTCCTGGACCCCAAAGTACCCACGTCTTCCCAGTTATTCAAACACTTAACCTACACACTGCTCTAAAGGATTTTGCAGAAGTAATTAAATCCAAAATCAACTGACCTTAACGTAGAATGATAATCTGGGTAGGCCTTGCCTAGTCACATGAGCCCTTGAAATCTTGGTCTAGAGGACAGAGACTGAAAAAGAGCCGGAGACCCAATACAGGGGAGGATCAGACATGTAAGACATTCTCCTTTCCAGCTTGAAGGCAGAGGGGCCCGGTCACAAAGAATGGGGCCTCTAGGATCTGAAAGCAACTCCTGGGCATCAGCAAGTAAGAAAATGGGAACTTCAGTCCTAAAACCACACAGAACTAAATTTTGTTCACAACCTATAAGAGCTTGGACCCTAAGCCCCATATAGGAATAATAACCCCTGATGATGCCTTGTTTACAGCGGATGAAGACTCTGATAAGAGAGCCCAGCCACACTGTGCAAGATTCAGGGTCCTCAGAAACTGGAGATATTAAATTCAAATTGTTTTAACTTGCTACATTTGTGGTAATTTGAAAACTATATAAAACTAAAAGAATTATAATAAACAATATATACTTAAATGTAAAATATGATAAAACTTGGCTGGGTGCGGTGGCTCACGCCTGTGATCCCAGCACTCTGGAAGGCATAGATAGGTGGATTGCTTGAGCTCATGAGTTTCAGATCAGCCTGAGCAAGAGCAAGACCCTGTCTCTAAAAAAGTAGCTGGGTGTTGTGGCAGGCATCTATACTCCCAGCTACTTGGAAGGCTGAGGCAAGAGAATTACATGCCCAAGAGTATGAGGTTGCTGTGAGCTGTGACACCAAGGCACTCTACCTACAGTGACAAAGGAGACTCTGTCTCAAAATAATGTGATAACATAATATAATATAACTATAGAAAACCTTAGAAAATATCACCACCATACCATTATCACATCTAGCAAAATTAACAGTCACTACTTACTATGTCTGATATATGAGGGTTGTTATAGGCACTAATAAATTTGGCTGCCATGTTATTTGGTAAGAAGACTTTCATCAACAAGTTAGGAAAGTTAACAAGAAAGTATATTACCTTATAACTATGGGGGAGCAAATTCAAACAACAGACACACAAATAAATTTTTGGATCACATCCCAATAAAACTTGGAGTCTGTATTTCTGAAATTAATTGAAGAGGTGTAATCAAATCATTGTGGAAACCAAATTACTTAGAACACGTTAAAGCATGTTGTAGTGAACTTCCCTTCTTTGATGAGTCTCTGCAATTTAAGATAATTCCAGTGAGTCATTTATTCTAAAAGTTTGTTGAGTATGTGTCATTGGTAAGACGTATTACTTATCTCTCACAAGATGCTTTTCCCATTCCTGTCTCTTTTATAATAATCCAAAGACTTTTTCAACCACCCCTTGCACTTCAGGGTTTGTTTAAATGGGCTACATAAAGAATAAAATAACAAATGACAAAATATCCAAGACTTAGTCATGTTTCATTCTCATGATGAGTAAACAGAAGATAATGTTTTTTCTGAACTTAACTCTTCAGAATGTTGTTTGCCAATCAAAAAGAAATTGCCATTTTTGAAATATTACTTCTGCTGCTTCTGACAAATTCTTTTGTGAATTTTGATCTCTTCATCATTTTTAGTACAATGTTCATTGGTTATTTATCTCCGTGAAATCTTCATTTTCCCAACTAACTTCTGTAAGTACTATAGCTCTTTCATTAAAGATCTCCTCCAGATCTTCCCTCCTTTTTAGAAGCTTTTCCAAGTTTTGTGGAAATAATTACTGATCTATGTCACTCATTTTAGCATAAGGACCACTAATACTTAATTCCTAAAGTCACATAATTACTAGTTCTTGTAAGTTGTTGCTTATCCAGGTTTGGAGCAAATACTTTGCATGATTTTACTGATAGCAACAGAAGCTATAGCAGTTTAAGTTGCTTTGAACACAGGGCAATCAATATAGCCAGACAATCTTGATTTGTTTTTAAAAGATTTAAATTAGTAGTTCAAAATTGCAGGTGATAGCTTTTACAAAAGTTCTTAAAATTGTACATCCAAATAATTCAGCAGCCTGAATATACACATATGTTCTGTAAGAATATAGAATATTGTTCAAACATACGGAAATGATGTTGTGAATAAGAATTTTTGTGTGTTATTGAATTTCCAGTACCTTTGTCAGCCTGTATTTTCTTAGTCTGTGAGTAATAGCAAGTGAGAGGCAGTTATGTAGGACTCCACTATATTTTCACATAATCTTATTTCTGAAGAAAAACAACCTCTCTCTATGTATGTTATATGTTACTTAATGATGGGAATATGGTCTAAGAAATGCATTTTTAAACAACTTTGTCCTTGTGCATAGGGTGTACTTATACAAACCTAGATGTTACCTTAGAGCGTAACACACAGCTAGGCTGTAGAGTACAGCTTAGTTCTGTTAGGATACAAATCTGTATAGTGTTTTACCGTATTAAATACTGTAGGCAATTGTAACATAAGCTAAGTATTTGTGTTAAATACTGTATTACTGTGTTAATACTGTAGGCAATTGTAACATAAGCTAAGTATTTGTGTTAAATACTGTATTACTGTGTTAATACTATAGGCAATTGTAACATAAGCTAAGTATTTGTGTTAAATACTGTGTTAAATACTGTATTACTGTGTTAATACTGTAGGCAATTGTAACATAAGCTAAGTATTTGTGTTAAATACTGTATCACTGTGTTAATACTGTAGGCAATTGTAACATAAGCTAAGTATTTGTGTTAAATACTGTATCACTGTGTTAATACTGTAGGCAATTGTAACATAGCTAAGTATTTGTATATATAAACATATCTAAACGTAGAAAAGGTACAATGAAATTACAGTATTTTAATTGTATGGGGCCCCTGACATAATCTGTCATTGACTGGAGCACTTCCTGTGATGTGCACGCACAAACACGTACACACACGTACATACACACATACACACGCACACATACACACACACATGCACATACATACACAAACATACACACATATATACACACATACACACACACATACACACACACACACACAAACACACACATGCACAAGCACACATACACACACACATACACACATACACATACACAAACATACACACACATGCACACGCACACACATACACAAACATACACACACATATACACAAACATACACACACACATATACATACACATACACACACACACACATACACATACACACACATAAACACACACATACATACACACACACATGCACATACACACATACACACAAACACACACATGCACACACACATATACACACATGCACACACATACACACACACACACACATACACACACGTACACACACATGCACACATACACACACACGTACACACACATACACACACACACATACACATACACACATATACACATACACATACACACATACACACATATACACACACATGCACACACACGTACACACACATACACACACATGCACACACACACACATACACACATACACACACACATACACACACACGTACGCACACACATACACACACGTACACACACATACACACACGTACACACACACATACACACACATACACACACATATACACACATACACACACACATACACATGAATCTGGAAGAATGCAAACAAAAATTGACTAGGAATAATCCCCAGATGATTGTAATAAACGATGATCTTCACTGCCTGTCTTGTAGGGGTCTTTTGTATTTTCCAAACTTTATAACAATTACACAGTGCTTCTGCAACTCCCACCCACCAAAAACTATATATTATATACATGTTATTTGTCTGTGCATACATTATTTTTGTATGTATGTATTATATATTTTTATTTGTGTTTGTGTATATATGTATCAGCAAAATAGTATTTTCAGGAAGCAAAGGTTCATGTCATATTTTGTTACTCAAGAAACCTTCCCCCCCCAAAAAAAGAAACCTTTCCAATCACCAGTTTAGTTGAGAAAACAGAATAAGGGCTTATTTTCCCTAGTAAATGCCAAGAATTTGAGCTTTGATATTTTTGTAAATTTTCAGTCACTGTGAAATATAAGCGACTTCATTTGAAGCCTTCAGAAAACTGTGTAGTAATTGGCCACTGGGAAGAACAGAATACATTAAGGCCAAATTTCTAAGTGTTTCATAATAAAATAGTACATAGTAAAGCTGTTCAATACGACCACCAAGGCTGGTCATATATAGTACATTATAAAGCTATTCAATATGACAACCAAGGCTCAGTCTGTGGTTCCCAAAAGAGTATCCATATTCATCATTGTCAGAACTGGTCTTCAGATGTCAAAAAATAGTTAATTCTACTGACAAAGACAGTTGCCTCCAAAAACCGGAGATTAAATCCTCCCGAGAAATATCACTTCTCTTTTTGATGTTTTATAGTTCCACAAACCGCGAATCTCACTTTCAAATAAGCGTCTCCTCTTAGCTCCAAACCAACAGAAGCAAGTAAATGAAGCCAGCGTGTCAGTTTGGGAGATCTTGCGACACTAACAGCTCTGTTTCTCCCCAGCATTCTTGTTCTGACAGCAGCCACAGTCATCTCACAGGAGCTGTGACTTGATATGGCCGTCACCCACGGCTGCTGTGCTGCCCTCTCTAAGGCTAAATGTGGCCAGCCTCCAGGAACTTCCCTCCGGGGACGTTTTCCCTGACTTGACCCCTCTTTTGAAACATATTCCTCTGTCGTAGCGTCTGTGTGGCATTGAAGGAGAACATGTCCTTTCTTTGTTTCACTATAGAAATAACAAACACAGCTGTCATTCAATTGGTAGAAACAAAAAGCGTTTCGCTAACAATATAAAATGGTTCTGCTTGGAAATGTGAAATGTTCTTACAGAAAAGGATGTTTCTTACAAAAAAGAAAGTTTTCTGTGAACATAATTCTTTTTTCGGGACATGAAGATGCTTAGACTTCATAAAATCGTATGATTAAAATTGTAATGAATGTTTCAGGTAAAAAGTATTATCTCTTTAAGTCATTTTTACATTTATGAGAAAATAGAAATAAAATGGAGTGTTGATCAGAAAAATTTAATCAAAAAGTTATTTGAATATGTTAAATATATTAAAAATTAAAAATTGTTTTAAGGAGTTCTGTTTTATTTTATATTACTTATCCAAGAAGCATAAAAAGATTATCGTTTGTATTTTATACTTCCCTGGCTCCATTAAACAAATATTTTTTGAGAATCTACTGTGACAAGGACCTGGAATAGAACAGGAACAAAACAAAGCGTATTTTTTCCCACTTGAAGTTGATAGCAGTGTAATTTCTCGACTCCAAGATTCTTATTGTTTTCTGTTTTAACACATCTCAAATTAGAATTGGTGTTTTAGTTGTGCATTACAAAAGATGACTTTAATTATCTGTGATGTTATATTTGATTCCATCTTTCCACTCTTTCCAATGGAAGAATCAGAAAGACAGTGTCATATAAGACCAGGGGAATGTTCCGGCTCTCATTAGGGGCAAAAAAAAAAAAAAAAAAAAAAAAAAATGCATGGGCAATGTTTGAGAAAACCCTCCTCAACATGAGATGGTTTGTCTGGTTGCCATACACTAAATGATAAGGATTTAGGCCTCTGAAGAACCTGACATGTGTCCTTATGACTTCAGGCAAGAAGATTATAGAAAAAAGCATCATTAATATGACTAGGAAATCAGAGAGGCTTTAAAGATACTATAGCTGACAGATTTTTTTTTTTTTTGAGACAGAATCTCAAGCTATCACCCTGGGTAGAGTGTGGTGGCATCACAGTTCACAGCAACCTCCAAATCCTGGGCTCAAGCAATTCTCCTGCCTCTGCCTCCCAAGTAGTTGGGACTACAGGCGTCTGCCAAATGCCGGCTATTTTTTGTTGCAGCTGTCGTCGTTTGTCGGGCCCACGCTGAATTCGAGCCCACCAACTCAGGTGTATGTGGCTGGCGCCTTAGCCAAGCTGAAAGATTTTTTTTTTCATCCATTGTTTCACTTACATTACTTCCTCATTCAAAAATATCAAATATTTCCTCATTCTAAGACCACAAAATTGGACTACAATCTCAATTTCAACTGGACTGCAGTCTACTCATCCTGTACTCTGGGTCTATAACCCAGTGCTCTGGTGTCCAGGGTTATCAAACTTTTGAAATACGTCCAGTGTAATTGAGGAGAGAATTTTCAAATTGTATTTAATTTTAAGTAATTAAATTTAAATATGAAAGCAGAAGCAGAATATGCTTTTCCATATTGCTATGTATTGAAATGCTAACCTTTTTATATTGGACTAAATAAAACACTTTATTAAAATTTATTTCCCCTGTTTCTCTTTAATGTAGTGATGAGACATTTTTAAGGGTTGTATATGGCTTGCAATATATTTCTATTTGACGGTGCTTGTTCAGGAAAAATAGAAAAGCTTGCTTTTCTTAATATTCTACATTGCAAATAAAACATGCTTCTTCCTCCAGTTTTTTCCCTGATGTAAAATACTATTGGTTGCAAGCAACAGAAGTGTAATTCAAATTAGTTTAAAGAGAAAATAAGAATGTATTGGCTCAGGAGGCTGGGAATTCAGAAGAACATAGAAAGAGCCCAACTCTATAAAAATTTTTAAAAATTAGCTAGGCATTGGGGATGTGCACCTGCAGTCCCGATGCTGGGGAGACTGAGGCAAAAGGATCACTTGAGTCCAGGAGTTTGAGGCTTCATTGACTACACTACTGCTCACCAGCCTGGGCAACAGAGAGAGACCCTACTCTAAAAACAAAAAGCAAAGGAAGGGAGGGAGGGAGGGAGGGAGGATTACTGGTCAGTTAGTGAAAACAAGAGGCATAGTTGGTGTCAGGGACTCTGATGATATAAAAGAAAATCAGTCTCGTCCCTCCTCTTCCCCTCACTTTCTCTGAGATCGGCTTTCTTCTCTCTTGGCTTCATACTTTTGCTGATTTTCTCCTCAGAGAGGAACTGAGTAATTTCAGGCTCTCACAGTCCTTACAGCTGGCCCATCCCAGCAAAATCAGAGCTTAAAATCTCCAGAAACAATTGCTACTGGCCGGCTTGAATCCTATGCCATTCTTTGAGCCAATCACTGTGGCAAAGGTAAAGAATTGCACTTATTTCCTAAACGTTGGTCATGTGCTTACGTCCATGTTGATATGTGAGAGAAATGCCCTCCCCTCACGTGGTACCAAGGAAACGCCTGTTGCTCACAGAAAGATTGTGCCAACTCGTTAGCAGAAGAAAGAGAATCAGTAATGGGTAGAGAAAGCAGAGATGCCCCCAGAGAGCTGATTGCTGGCACTGAAGTTTTTCTTCCTCTTTTTCAGAGGCTGTATTTCCCGACACCGTTTTTTAGGATGCCCTTTCTCGTCTCCTGATACCTCCTTGCCTCTGGCTTCATCTGTTGTGCCCTTCATGACCCCCTTCCTCTCCCTCCCAAAAAAGATCACGTGCAGGTGCATGAACAGGATACCGTCGCTCTGATTTCCACGCCTTTTCCATGGCTCCCTCCTCTTCCAAACACTGTAAAGTCCTTCTCATCCTTCCGATCTCAGTTATCATGTTTTCTGAGCCCCTTCCCCATTTTCCTAGTTGAGGGAATGTTCTGTGACTCCGCTCCTGAGTCCTTTGTGTTCCCACCGATACCACACACCTTTTCATATATCAGGGTCAAGCTACAGTGAATAGCTTCATTGTATGACAGGTCTAATGTGATCCTTTTTTTTTTTTCAATTTTTTTTTCATTTGTTTTGGAGATGGGGTCTCTCTATGTTGCCCAGGCTGCCCTCAAGCTCCTGGGCTCAAATGATCCTCTCACCTCAGCCTCCTGAGTATCTAAAACTATAACCATACGTGGCTATGACTCTTACAGTTCTGAAGTAACATCTGCTTTATTTATTTATTTATTTATTCATTCATTTATTTATTTATTTATTGAGACAGAGTCTCACTATGTTACTCTTAGTAGAGTGCTGTGGTGTCACAGCTCACAGCAACCTCCAACTCTTGGGCTTCAGCTATTCTGTTGCCTCAGCCTCCCAAGTATGAGGGACTACAGGCCCCCACCACAGCACCCAGCTATTTTTTGTTGTTGTTGCAGTTGTCATTGTTGTTTAGCCGATCAGGCTGGGTTCGAACCCTCCAGCCTTGGTGTATGTGGTTGGCACCTTACTAACTGAACTATGGGCACCAAGCCATAACATGTGCTGTAGATGGTAGACTTACAATGATCAATTTCAGGTAATTTAATGAAGGGATTTCTATTTAGAGATGTTGGAATGATTAGGAGTATATAAGGTTGGGTAGAGTACACAAAGGTTAGCAATGGTGTGAAGTTGTTGCCACCCCTAGACGTGAAAGGCAAGGGAGAACCACATTACTGGAACCACTGGCACCATACATTCCATGCTATGTATTAACATATACCCACCCTATTTACTTCCCATTTGTGAGTTGGTGGACACTTGGGTCCACTCTGGGGCTCAGCTTCCCGCAGAAGGCCAAATGCAGGAGGAAGAAGCATGAGGAAGAATGTGGGGATGAAGAGGAAGGTGGGGATGTGCTGTGGCTACAGGTAGAGGGATGCCACCCCTAAAAGTGGGCCCTGGCAAGAAGAAGGTTATAGAAATACACACATCAAAGTCTCGCTTCTGTGTCATGCTGGTCCCTTGATTAGCCAAAGTTAGCCAGAAGAGGGCAAAGAGGCAATCTGGTGTGCAGAGGTCGGCATCTGTGCAAAGGGACAGAGGAGGGTAGAACTTGCCCCGTACAGTACAGGACCTGCAGCCTCCTTTTATTCATTTTATATTCCTAGCTTTTCCTGTAACTCCTTACATAGAGCAGATGAAAAATGTTTAATCCATGGATGACTCTCCCCAAATTGCCTATATTCCTGATTCTTAAAATTCATTTTTCTTAATAAGCATAATCAATGTAATGTAGATGTAGTACAAGGTGTGATGGAATTTGTAAACCTTTGCAATGTTTATGGATAAATATATTCGCCAATTATAAGAATATGTTTTGTCCAACTATGTGTTCTCAAAGTAGATTTGAACATAGATTGGAACATTTTCTGCACCATCCTTGTTAGGAAACACGTTCTTCTTGGCCCTGTACTTATGGTATGCAATTAATTAATCCTTACAGCACTCTCGTACAGTTGTGGGACTAACGGTCATAGAGATTTATGAATGATCAAATAAAGCTTTCCTCTTCAATTCTCTATGTGCACAAAAAACAAAACCAAAAAATTATATGGATTTAAAATATGAAAAGCCATTTTCTTAATAAGATAAAAATGAAAGTCAGTGAACCAAAGTATTTCTCTCACCACTGAGCTATCAAGATAGAAATTGAAATAGTGCTACTTCAGTAGGTTTAAAGTGGTCGTGAAAGTATGCCTTGGGAAATAAATACTGGCTAAAATTATTGATGTATTTATTTTTTTCATGAAATCTGTTTCCAGGGACATATGTAAGATGCTTGTTTACGTTTAAGTGATAAATGCACGATAACAAGAAGAGAAATATGATGGAAGCTGAGAGAATGAGAATGAAAATGGCAAATGTGGATGAAAATAACAGAAAATAGGAAAGCTAGATTTTCTTATCTACCTTATTTTTGACATTTCTTTGGAGAGATATTTTGAAAGTTCTACATGCAAAATACAACAATTACTATGTTATTGTCTTTATCATAATATTCTTCAATAAGAAAAAAGCCCCAATTTCTACTTTAAAAGGGAAGTTAACGCATTTATCAGATGCGTTAATGTTAAATTATTTTAAATGCAATATATTATGTAATGTTCATATATGTTATAAAACTCCTGATTTTTTTTTCTTTTTTGTCGAGACAGAGTCTCACTTTATCGCCCTCAGTAGAGTTCTGTGGTGTCACACAGCTCACAGCAACCTCCAATTCCTGAGCTTAGGCGATTCTCTTGCCTCAGCCTGTTGAGTAGCTGGGACTACAGGCGTCCACCATAATGCCCGACTATTTTTTTTTTTTTTTTTTTTTTGCAGTTCGGCTGAGGCCAGGTTTGAACCCGCCACCTTCGGTATGTGGGGCCGGCGCCCTACTCGATAAGCCACAGGTGCCGCCCAACTCCTGATTTTTTAAGGCCTCATTTATTTAGAGAAGAAGCATGGCTCAGAAATAACAGCTGACTTACCCAAGATTGAACAGTACTAGAATGGAAAAAGTAAATCAGGCTGATCTTAGGGCTCTTATGCAGACTGTTGTTTCTAAATCACAGGTAAAAATAATCTTGTAATTTACAGTCTGAACTTCTTTAGGGATATATCTGGGTGGGAAATGTAGATTTGGGAGCAATTAGCATTTGGCAATTGAAAACATGGAAGTATATTGAGATTATGGGGTAAGAAGGGAAGCACCCCCAGAACAGAATCCAGAAAAGTGGCAACATTTCACAAATGGATATATCTATTTTTGTAAGAACGTCGAAGGCAGTGCTATAGAGTCAGAAGGCGGTAAGGGTGAAGTCAAGAACTCAAGAACAGAGAACGTCCAGGAGGAGGGTGATCTCAAGAGTGGAGTGTGCAAAAGAGGTCAAGTAAGAGGACTTTGGGCTTTTGGATTTGGTAACAAGGAGATCTGTTGCGTGAAAGTCTCCCAAATGTTCGGTGATGCAGAGGAATGAGTCCTGCAATGAACTAGTCTGAGTAATAAGGAGGCCCACTTACAATGTCATGGCAAGTGGCAATCTTTATTTCTTCCAACAAGGCTTATATAGGCACATAACATATGACTTAAACCTTGGCCCCAGGCCTCTTACTGCCTGGTACTTATGGGCCTACGGATAAAGTGGATTAACTACTACTACTTGACCACTTATAGAGATCACTTGGTGACTTTGGCAAGAGGGTCTTGGTGAACAGGAGAAGGCAGAAAGCCGAATGCAGAAGGAAGAAGCATGAGGAAGAATGTGGACTTAGGGTGGTAGTTCTGCGAAAAATTAAGAATAGAATTACCGTACAATCCAATTCCACAACTGGGTATTGCCCAAAAGCATTGAGAGCAGAGACTCAAATAGGTACTTCTATCCACATGTCCACAGCAGGAATAGTCAAATAATCAAAGGTAGAAACAACCCAAGTGTCCACCAACTCACAAACGGGAAGTAAATAGGGTGGGTATATGTTAATGCATAAGCACGGAATCTCATTCAGCCTTTTCAGGAATGAAGGAAAAATCTGGCACATGCTACCACCTTGCTGAACCTAAGGGAAATAAGCCTGATATAAACGGACAAATATCATATGATGCCACTTATGTCAGGTGCCTACAGGAGTGAAATTCATAGAGACAGAAAGCCCAAGGGTGGGTGCCAAGGGCTGCAGGGAGGAAGAAACAGCCAGTTATTTAATAAGTTTAGGAGAATGAGAAAGTTGTGGTGATAGATGGTGGCGGTGGCTGCATCACAGTATGAATGTACCTAATGCCTCTGAATGGTACACTTAAAAGTGGTTAAAAAGGTAAAAAATGTGCTATGTATTTTCTACCACACACACATACAAAAAGGCCTGAAGTAAGTCAATGCTGACAATTTTCTCAAAAGTTTCTGATGAAGGAAGTGAAAATAATAGAGCCAGTTAATCAGAGGAGAATTTTTTGCATGCAGGAAACTTGAGAATGTTTATCAGCCTGGAAGGTAACATTAGAGAAGTAGAGATTCACCTTTCAGATAAAAGGGCCACAACAAATATTGACCTAGCACATTAAAATGACCAGCAGATACTTAGGACAATGCTTACGTCTTTGGGGATTAATGATCCTACCGTTTTATAATAATACTCAAGTATAATATTTAAAATTTATTTAAAAACAGAATCTAAGCAATCTAAATCACATCAATAACTTTCGGACTGAGTACAGTGGCTCACACCCATCCTCCTAGCACTTTGGGAGGCCAAAGCAGGAGGATCTCTAAGGACAGGGGTTCTAGACCAGCCTGGGCGACAAGCAAGACCCCATCTTTACAAAAAATAAGTATTAGCTGGACATTGTGGCACACACCTGTACAGAGGAGACGGAGGTAGGAGGATCACTTGAGCCCAGGAATTTGAGGTTACAGTGAGCTAAGATCGTGACACCACTGCACTCCAGCCTGTCTCTTAAAAATTAAATAAGTAAAACTTTTAAAAAATAAATGAATTAAATAATCACCTTGCTGTTCAAGGATTTTTCTCCAACTATCTCACTAAGGAATTTAAACAAAATTTGTTACTTATGAAATTCTGGAGTTTCGCGTTTTTTGTTTGTGTTTTAGATAATTACCTCCTGTAAATTCATAGTGAGTTTAGGTGAAATGTTCTCATTTCTAATCATCTCCTAATTACTCTTTATTGTTCCCTTTGGATGGATAACTAAATAATAAACAAAGAATAGGATACCCTGAGAGCATGATAGCTTCTAAAGTTCAGAATGGTTTTTTTGCAATGTGTGAAAGTTTGCATAACTGCAATGTTATTCATGCAATCCACCCCTTCCCCTTCCCCAGTCCGCAAGAGAAGGTGAGAGGAACTGCCACACGCAGACTGAAGCTATACGTTGACTCTATTATGTGGCAACTTGAACCTGTGAGGAGTACATATATATATACACATACATGTCTGAAAGTATATGTTACATATAATAGCACACACCATTTATAATATATATGTCCATATTACACACATCTACCTACACTCGCACGCCTTATGTCCACACATGCATACATTCTCTGATTGGCAATTGGCAGCACTACTTTCTTCAATGGAGTTTTATGTTGTTTTCTGACATTGTTCCTGCTTTCCTTTCAATATTTTTATTTACTGCTCCAGCCTGTCGGAAAGATAACCAGTGAAATGTTCAGTGTGCACCTGTTTTTCACCCTTGTGGCTGCAGTTCTAAGAGCCCAACCATAGGGCTCGTCTAAGTAACAGTTTCGGTTTTGCAATGCTTTATCTACATGGAACAGGCAACTATTCATGAGAAAGGAAGTTTAAGACTTGGTAAAAAACCACTACCCAAATTCCAGGAAAATAGTCGTTTGTTGAAGCTTTCTTTTCTTCTTCTTCTTCTTTTTACAAGATGCCTGCAGTACATTAGCATTGGGTTTAGGTCATCCTCCAAAGACTTCAATTAATTACATTTACGAAAGGAAGTTTATTCTCCATGATTAGCTTGATAGTTTTTTTCTCACGCTGCAGTATTTTCTATTTTTTTTTTTTTGTGATTAACATTTAGCCACAAGAGACCCATTCCTTATGGAAATGAGCACTACTTAAGTATAAGTCTCAATAACTTAACTTTTCTAAATTTTGCTTACACATATAAATATGTGTATACTTTAATTAAATATGTATATATAACAGGTGCAAAGTATACAGCCTGTTACAGTGAATTCAAGGGTAACTTCTGTGAATAAAATTTTTCCATTCTCCATAGAATTCATAAAGTGTAATGAGTCTGTTGTTTCACAACTTCCGCTTTGGGTAGACTATCCTCCTGCAAAGGAAAATAAAATACACAAGTAGAGAAGAGAGTGGAGCAGAGAACGAAGCTCTTTGAGGTGCTGGAAGTTTATCTCAGCCAATGAAGCAGCTTCACAAACATCTATGACTAAGGCACAGAGGTAAGAAGAAATGTTACTTGCTATTGTTCATTTTCTTATTTGGATTGCTATTTGTACACAAGTAGTTTAGATAAACCTGATGCTTCTCTCAAGATGTAAATAGTTTAAATGAAAAATTTTGTTAAATTTACAAAGTTTCAACTTCTCATACAACTTTTTAAAAAGGTGAAAATATTTAAAGTTTCAATCAATTTCCCAATTACGTTACCTGTGAAATTCTTGTGTACGTGTAAGTTTGTACACAAGTTATTATTGAAGGAAGTTATTAATAAACCTGAGAAATTTTCTTATTTTTCTAGCTTTCGTTTATTTCTAATATGTGTAAATTCTCTTACTTATCTAATTTTGTTCATTTTGCATAAGATTAGTTGAGTGCTTTCTGGAAAAAAACTTAGATTTATTTTTACCAACACATTAATATGCGACATTTCAGTATTATTTTTCATGTCATCACATTACCATGGTGGTTAAATTAGAAAAAGTAACTTGTAGTATAGAGAGCATGATATAAAAATTTAAATAAGTAAATCTAATTTTAAAAATCCATTGTTTTCATAACAAGATTAATTGGTATTTATAAGGTTTAAAAGTGGAGTAAGAACAGAACTAACCCAAAATAAGACTATTTGGACTGATAATTGCAAATAAAATTAAGCTGAAACTAATCTTATAAGGGAAATTCTAAAATAATCTGGATCCAATAGAAACTTTTTTTCTTATTTATGCCAATCTAGAATAATGTCTACAAATATAATTGTATTTAATACAATTGTATTCATAATATAGCATTTTCAAAGTCTTCTTTTTAAAAACTGTCAGTTCCTTTATGTATTGGTAAAAACCTAACAGAGTCTTTCATTTGATACAGCTTTTTAAAATAAAAATACAGTTTGAGTGATCTACTCTGGATGTAAATACACACACACACACACACACACACACACACACACACACACATATATATATTTGAATAGTTTAATTCTAAGTATTTTTTATGACTTAACCATTTTGAGAAAGTGACATGCATCACACAGTTGCCATGTGAGATTTGATGAAGTAAATACCTCAAATAATATACCTCTATTTGAATGTTTTCTGAATTAAGTTTGTTTTTAAATTAGACTAATCTCACAGCTCCAGAAAAGAAAGGCCACATAACCTCATCAATTAATAAATTCAATTTTTTATAAATTTTAGTAGACAGAGGCTTTATAATGGTTCTATTATACCTGCTACCTACCTGTTTCTTTCAAAACAATTTTCCTGCAATATGTTATAAAAATAGGTGTATTTTGATAAAGGGAGAAGAAAAGTGGATTTAACAGTGCGATACCATTATAAATTCAGAAAATGAACTGTTGACTCAAGTTTGACATCCTTAACTGGGACAAAATTTTAAAATTAAGTTGATAGTTGTGAGAAATGCATTAAAATAGTGCATCTTTTTCTTTAGACACAATACTTCCATCAAGATTTGGTCATGTTTTTTACAACAATACCACTTCTAATGCCTTCTTGTCTCTTTTTATTTTCAAGTGATGAAAATGTTTTTAAATATTAAAAATTTTAAGTATGAGATACTTTGATATTATGCACTATTAAGTGCTATGGAGATGCTATACATAATGTGGTGTTACACTAAATGATGGATAACAACCCTGAAAACACATAGCCTGAGGACATTGCAATCTAGGTTTGTCACTACTGTGAAGCAAAACAGCAGATGAAGTCAGGTAGAGAAAATGCTGCCTTGCTAGCAAACACGTAATTTGTTTTTTGGGAAATGATTAAAATCTGAATGAGCAACCTAGGTTTAGATGATAGAAAATGAGCTTAGAATGTTTGCTCTTTTAAAATTATATATAACATATATATATATATATATATATATATATATATTTTTTTTTTTTTTTTTTTTGAGACAGAGTCTCACTATGTTGCCTTTGGGAGAGTGCTGTGGCAACACAACTCATGGCAACCTCAAACTCCTGGGCTTAAGTGGTTTTCTTGCCTCTGCCTCCCAGTAGCTGGGACTACAGGTGCCCGCCACAACGCCTGGCTAACTTAACAAAAGAAAAAATAAGTGATCAACTGGCCAAGTTTCAATGAAACACACAGATTGTTGAAGGGACATTCTTGTCATTATTATGAAAACAGCAGGGCTCCTAGCAAATATTTTTAAATATTTTAAAAAACATGGAGAGCTTCTCTCCAAATCCGAACTATGAAAGTGAAATTAGACAATTTCATATAATTTTTTTTTCACTAAATTTAATGTTAGTAACTTATTGCTGGAAAACATGTTTTGCATTACAGGCATATGTTTTACTATGTTTCATTAGATTATGTTCATGTGACACAACAAAGATAGAATTTTTCATTGAATTGAATATAAGAGTAAATTGAATGACTCCTGTATAGAACCTTGTGTCCTTCTTCTGTGAAGACAAAGTTGACTTTGTGCTCCCTGGGTGATCTTGTCAGGAGTCTGTCAGACTAATGGTATCCAGAGTTGATCTTCATAATTTCCTGGTTAAGTGTGTGTCTCCTTCTTTTAATGACCTGCCCAAAGCTGATCCTCTGTCCAAGAGACTGACCTGCTTATACTGGGCTCTATTCCATCCAATAAATAGACAAATATTTTATTTTTCAAATAACAATTTCCATTGACTCTAAAAATGCTATTATTTTAACATAAATGACTACATTTTCAGAAGAATGTTAAAACATTGAAATATATATAGGTTGTTTTGTTCTGTTTATTTATATATTTGTTTATTTTTTGACATTTTGCCATTTGCAAAATTAAAGAGAAGAAAATCCATTGCCTGAAAGAAAGATTATAGTTTGGGTGTAAACTAAGATGGCATGTTTTGAATTAAGAAACAAAAATTCTCTACATTCAGATAATGAGGGTCTTCCAGCCTTGCTTTCCAAAAGCAAATTTGTGTCTTTCTACTTCTGCTGACTTTCTATTTATTTTAGTCAATGGGACTTCCAAATAAGTGCCACAGGTAGTACATTATACTTACATATTAATGAAAACATGTCTTAAGTAAATGGGAAAATTATTGTGTTGGCAAAATAAGCACTATGATGATATATGTGCTCTGTAAGACAGAACATGTATCATTTTCATACCGAAAATAATTTGTGTAGCTATAAAGGATAAGGCCGAGATAGTTCACATTTCTAAATATCTTTGCTTAAAAAGATAAATGAAATGCAATCTAGTTTACACTTGCACTGTAAAAAATAAAACACAGCTTGCTAATTTTTAATCTTTAAAATGTAAATTATTTGTAATTTGAGTTATTATTTTCTGTTACTTGTCCAATCATGGAGTTTTATTATTATTTTATGTTAACTAAAATTACTCACTTAGAGTTAATGTTTTTAAAATCCTTTCTAGTTTTATTTTCCATCATCTTATAAATGTACTGAAAATAGTTTTTTTTAAATTTGTTTAGTATTTTTGTTACTTTTAATATAAGTAAGAAAAATACAAGATTTGTATTTTTAAGGCCAAATTTAAACTAAACTGCCATTAAAATCATTAATTATTCTTGTGCTATAATTGAGTTTTAGCCTTCATATGAAAGCTATAAATTAGCTCTATATTAGGGCTGAGTACATTGGATACTTTTTCTTCCATTCTTGAGATACTTTGCTAAGAATTGGTGGGATCACACCTACGGTGAGTAGGGTACTGGTGAAACTTATCAAATGTAGAGTATCAATGTCTTTATATAGTGATTAAGAAAATGCTATGAGGGCTATCTCTCACAGTACGATCAAAATGTTTCTGATTGTATATGAAGCACATTCTGCCCTATGAT